>JAGKQL010003300.1:10848-23861 GCA_018398635.1 Cyprinodon brontotheroides | reverse complement strand
ATCCTGGAAAGAAACATCAGCTGTGCTGCTTCCATCAACACCCTTGTTTATAGATGCTGGAGATCGGCCTGTTTTCCAGTGTGGTCTCTGACCGTGACTAACTGGATGTGCTCTCTTCATCCTCTGACATGGGAGCTTGCTCGGAGCTCGCCTGCCTGGCTGTGTTTCCTGGACGGGCCGCCTTTACGGCTGCTTTTGTGTTTCCTGCTACTGTCTCCTTGACCCCAGACAGATGGCATGCCACACTGGAGCCTGGCCCTGTGCTTTAGTGTTGTATATCAGTCAATGACTAAATGCAATCAACTGGTTTTCCTTAGATACTATTTGACTGTAATTCCTGGTTGAACTTTAAAGTGCCTTGAGATGACATGTGTTGTGAATTTGGCACTATATAAAATAAACTGAATTGAATTGAATTACCACCTTGTCTTGTGCCTCTTCCCTTAAAACACTGGAGCATGTCACAGCTGTGTTCCAAGCCCTGCCAATCCTCTTCCCGTCCAGCATCCCGCCACGTAAGTGTCAGGGTTTAGTTGTGGTTTGCAGGACCCAAGTGCAGAGGCAGAGAGGCTGAGGAGATTTCTGGGAGTTTTAATTGGGCAAAAACAGTAAACAAAGGCAGGAATCCAAAAATCCAACAAATAATGAAAAGCAAACCAGAACTATGGAGACATCTGGGGAAAACCAAACACAAGGAGCCAGGGAGAGTAGAGGAACATAGACCACAGCATGGGAAGACAGTAAAGACAAGGAACCAACAAAGAGTGAGAGCAGAGGGAGAGCATATATAGCAGAGAGAGACAAAGGGAGGGCTAACGAGCAGACAAGGAGCAGGTGTGAGAGGAGACAACGAGGGAGCCAAGGGGAAAGGAACATACACACACACACTAGAGGGCAATAGAGCAGTGATTTTTAACCATAGGGCCGCGGCCAAAAGTTGGGCCGCCAGCGCCCCCTTGTGGGCCGCAAAAATCTTTCAGTTTTGCACCTGTGGGCCGCAAGGGCCGTGGGACTGCGTGCAGCTTTCGACCATGTGGTGGCGGTAATGCATCACTCGGTTGTTTAAAAAGCGCCAATACACAGAGAATTAGACTGTCTACTTCGCAGCAAAGTAGACAGTACTTTTAGTTAGTGTATTTTTGGAATCTTAACAATGCCTACGACTTGTTGTGCTCCCGGTTGCACAGAGAGGCATTCCAAATTGTTGGATGTACGTTTCTGTCGTTTACCGAAGGAGGAAGGACGAGGACAGAAATGGATATTTTTAATGAAAAGAGCGCAGGCAGACACTCCCAATGGACTGGAGGAGCCATCATACTACGACAGAATTTGCAGTCTACACTTCATCTCCGGTAAATACAACTTAATTCTGCTCTAGTCATTGTTCTACTTAAATAGCAGTGGAGGGGAGGTGGCGATCGCTACACAGGCAGGAGAAGCGGCTGCTGCTCCAGACAACGGCTCCATTACGCCCCCGTTCACGGGCGCTAGTACTTCGTGTTTACGCTGCAATGTCGCAGAGACCCCCACCCATTTTAACAAGACAAAAACACCAAAATAATCCGTAGTGAACAATGTTGGAGCCTTTATCCCGATATAAAATAATTGTAGCCATCCAGTGGTTTCATGCTTCCATGCTCTCTCGTCTGTACTGGCTTGCCGTGTTTATAAGGCAGCTGTATGTCGCTGTACGGAACACTTGGCCAGCATTTCACAGACTCGCTCCGTCCCTTCAGGCTTTTGCTGTGTGGATCTGGCAACCTGATACCATCAACCATCAACTTACTCTTAAAACAATCTTGTGATACGTTATTATTTGTGTCATTGTTCATTTGTCACAGATATAAAGATTCTTCTGGTTCTGCCATGCAAAAATGGAGACTGCTGAAGCAATTTTACAATGGCTTTGCAGATTATAAGGCTATAGTTTCATTTGCACTTTAATTTCATTTAGTTTATTTATATTTATAGATTTATATTATTTGAATGCATTTATTTTATGATTTATTTTATTGATTTCATGATATATATATATATATATATATATATATATATATATATATATATTATTATTAATTTAATTAATTTAAAGTAAAAATCCTACTATTGGTCTTTTTTTATTATGATTAAAAAGCCTGAATTGATCCTTGAAATTTTTTCTTATCACAGCTTGATTTGGTCCATGAATTATCAGCCTGTTCGGTGTCTTGATGTATGTGTGCAGGTTTATGTAAACGTTTAATAAAAGTTTTTGTGATGATCCCCTTTTATCATGTCATTTTATTAGACAATTTTTTTGCTTGTTAAACAATAAGTGGATTTGGTTTATTATTGAATACAAATCAAACTGTACAGAGTTAATATATAATGGGCCCCGGGCCACTTTGTACTATAAAAATTGGTTCTCAAGGTCGAAAAGGTTAAGAACCCCTGCAATAGAGGACAACAGAAAAACATGAGAACTAACATAAATCTAGAAATTACAACAAAACTGGAATTAAAGCAATAAAACTAGAAAACAAGGAGCAAAGTAAAGAACAACAGAACCAGGACCATGACAGTGCCCCCCACTTAAGGGCGGATCCCAGACGAAGGAAGGCCTCTGAAGGAGGCCAGCCCCACTTAAGGAGGGCCTCAGGAGGAGGCCAGCGGCGACGCCGTCACGAAGGAGGGCGAAGGAAGGCCTCTGGAGGAGGCCGGCCTCAGGAGGAGGCTGGCGGTGACGAAGGAAAGGGCCTCAGGAGGAGGCTGGCGGCGAAGGAGGGCCTCTGGAGGAGGCTGGCGGCGAAGGCCGGCCTCAGGAGGAGGCCGGCAACCTCAGGAGGAGGCCTCAGGAAGAGGCTGGCTAGGAGGCAGGCTTGGGGGCCGCCGTCTCCGGAACAGCCTCAGAGGAGGCTTGGAGCGCCCGCTGAGGGGCCTTGGAGTGACCGGTGAGGTTTACTTCTGAGAGTCTTTTATTAGTGTGCTCAGGGGTATCTGGACAGCACAGGGCGGACTCAGGGGTCTCTGGCACTAGGCTTAACCACTAAGAAGCTGGGCTTAAGCAGTGAGGCTGTTTTCCATGTCCTTACGGTGAGATATAGCAATATTCCATATTATATGTCCCAGTTATTCAGGCATATATTAGGGGTGGGAATATCTGGGCACTTCAGGATACAATTGCAATTCAGAGGCCTGCAATTTGATTTTAAAACAATTATCAATTCATCTTGAGGGGAAAAAAAGTCTAAACAGGATTCTCGGATAACTACTAAGCATTTTGTTTGAGCATTCAAGCTGGGATGGTAGATTAAAATGCCTTTGGTATTCTGGTGTCAAGGTGGAGAACGCTTCATAACAAGATAAACCTTCTCCCTCAGAATGTGGACTCCGTGGTGATGGCAGCTTGCCTCCTCCAGAACTTCTCGCTGAGTAGAAGGGAGAACCAGCAGCTGCTGGGTGAGGGCCAGGAGGATGGACGTAGGATACGGCCTGTTGGCAATATGGCTGGACGACGCACATCGGCTGAAGCCACAGCTGCCAGGGATGTCTTGTGCACCTACTTCAACTCTCCAGGAGGGAGTGTACGATGGCAAAATAGAAAGCTGTGAAAGCTGCATCCTGCTGTGATTTACAGATTGAAATTAAAAAAATCTGTAAACCTCACATCTGCTCTATGATGCTTGTATCTATAATTACCTTTACTTCTGTACACTCAATGCTAGTTGACATCCAGCGTAATTATACACTGAACACATCCTGACAAAGAATTCATGTTCCTTGAAATATGTTCTATGTAGAAAAATGAGGGCCTTGTAACGCTCAGTGGTTTAGTTCACTCAGATTTTTTTCAGGATTTTAATAGGATGGTTGATTAAACCTCCATTTACTGAAGGGGGGGAGATCACAGCTGAGTAGCAGGGCTGCCATTAATTAATCACATTTGCATCAGATCTGCAGATATGTCTTCAGGTTTCTCCCACATTTTTTTACCCCACCTTATCCCATCTCGTCAGACTCACACCCTTCCTTAACTGAAAGAACTCACTACATCTACATGAATAAAGAATTGGTGTTAGCCTTAACTCTACTTTTTAGAGCAAGCTCACCTTGTATTTCTAGAGCCAATTCAGTACAAGATAAACTTTGAAGAATAATGAAACATATGGACAAGTAAGTTCTCATTAAGTTGACAGATTGTCTTTCAAATTAGGTTAATTTTTGTTTAGCTATAGGCAGGGATTTAAGAGTGTGAAGCAGTCATAACGGTAAGCATCCACAAGGGGGCACTTGTTCCACCTTGAATACTTTGAGATCTCAAATCGTCGGTGCTCATCTTCAGAGGAGTCCCCAGGACTGGCCACTATTGCACCAGCTGCTGCTGCAGCTGATCCAGCGCTTAATGTTGACAACTAAGGTTATCTGGCCCATAATTATCTTTATAAGCACAGCCGCTAGCAACCTAGTTGGCAACTAGCTAAGCTAAATAGCTACTCCAGTTGAGCTTAGCATAGGACAGCCAGGGGTGGAGCTAGATGGGGGGTTAGGGGTGGCCATGGCCCTTAGCTTGTTTGAAGAATGACTGGAACCTGGGTTGGTTGGATGGCTGTCACGTGTCTTTCAACCGGAAATGCGTTTTGTAACTGGTTTATGTAGCATCTAATCAAACCTTTGGTTTTCTGGTTCAAAATATTTACGTAAAATGAAATAATGGGATGTAACGAACATTATATGAAACATAAACAAACTGACAAAAAAGAGACACTGAGTGTGTTTTTGAGTACTTATTCATAAAGTTCTGCTGTTTAACATAGTAGTCAGGATGGCGGAGTGGTCTAAGGCGCCAGACTCAAGGGAACAACGTTCCTGATTACAGGACTTCTGGTCTCCGAATGGAGGCGTGGATTCGAATCTCACTTGTGACAAAATTTTTTTAATCTTATATTTTCTACCACCAAAATAGGTTGATGAAGTCCAATAAAGAATCTCAAATTTAATTTAATCACCTACATATTTATTAACACCGAGCCCATAGAGCAAAGCACCGAGTTGTTTCTGACTGACGCACTGAACTGTTTAAAAGCATATCTGTCAACATGATGCATCTGCTAAAAAAATATCTCATCTTTTGCGGTTTATCATTAAATTAAGAATTTTGGAGCAGACTAAAAGGAACAGGAACATTTCAGCCTTTGCATTTTTATTTAAATTTTTTTCGTGTCATACTTTACCTCTCAGTTATTGCTCAACTTATCTGAATAAAAGTTAATTTTCAAATTGATCCTTAGTTTATTTACTCATTTTACTGTACTTACTGTTTTAAAAATGATTTAAAATCCTAGTCCACAAGCATCCTTATTCACATTTCCCCTAAATTGTCACATTATATATGTTCAATTCAGTTCAATTCTATAGCCACCACAACACAACACATCATCTCAAGGCACTTTACAGTTCACCAGATCATACAGGGAAATTGATTCAAAGTTTTCTAAGGAAAATCCAGTTGATTGCATCGACTCATTGACTCGAAGGCAATACTCACACTAAGCAAGCTTGCAGCGAGCCTACAGTGGAGAGGAAAAACTCCCTTTTAACAGGAAGAAACCTCCAGCAGAACCAGGATCAGTGTGAGCGCCATCTGGGGTTCAAGGAGATATGTCTACATTATTTATTGGCTGTATCTAAAAATATCAAAAATATTTTCAATTTTAAACACAGATATGAAATTATCTAATATAACCTACAAAAACTTAAATTACACCATTGCAGTAGGTCATCAAATCAATTCAGCTTAGTCTGTCAAATAAGCTGCCTGTAGTGTCTTTAAATGTCCAGCAGGTGTCAGTATTCTGTCAGACAGCGTCAATACAGTTTGGCAATGTGTCTTAATACTTCAAGTTGCCTCATTAACCCATCACTAATATTTATAAATGCTTGTATGTGTAATAATGTTCACTGTTCCAATAGTTATGTTGTTTCATTAAAATTAATAAATAAAATTGTATTAACTTTATTTATAAGGCACTTTAACAACAACAAAAGTCGGAATTCTGAGATTAAATTCTTAGACCCTTTTCCCATGTTAAACTGAAATTGAATTTAAAAATCAATCATCTTTTTTTTTTTTCATTGTCCCTAATCCTCTTCCGTACATGGAGACCCGGATGGTTTAATCTGGGTCCTCTAAAAAAGTCAATCACTGGAACAAACTGATTAAAAACTAAAATCTGTTGAGCATTAAGGTAAGAATCAATAGTTCTGAAAAAACAAATGAAACATTATCAATACATATAAACATAGTTCAATATACATTACACCTCATTTGAAAAAAAAAAAGTTCAATATTAGGAATATATAACCTATTTTATTTTTTCTATTTCTTATAAGTGTGATTTCTTCTACTTGGAATAAGCAACAAATAGAATAGAATATCGTTCATGTCTTCATACTTTATTGCATAGAAAAAATAGGTTACAATAAAAACACATAAAAGCAGTGTAGAAAAAGCAATACATGCAAAAACACACATTCATAGTAACTCATTATTTTTCATTATTGGATCTCCCTTACATCGTTACTATCTTTCCTCTGATCCACTGTACAGCTGTTTAGCTACAGATGCACAGATCATTACTCTCTAAATGAAGCACCAATAAAAGGGCTTTTGCAGTCTTTGTGTAGTGTCATGTTTTCAAGCAACTCGGTGGAGGTTGCAAAGAGCTTTCAAAGAGGTGGCCAAGAAGGGAGCGATGTGCGCTGAGGGGTGGTGAAAACCAATAGGCACCAAAAACATTAAACGCTAAATCTATACTGATCACAATAAACCAACAGGAACATGAACATGCAAAAAAATCTATATTTTCCTAATACAGGGTTCCTACAGCATAAGGCAAGTTAAATTCAATACTTTTAAGACCTTTTAATGCCACTTGAAATAAAAATTTAAGACCAAATTCACAAGAAACACAAGAAAAACCTGTTTGCAACAACTTAACCCAAAGGTTTATTTTAACATAAACCACTGCACTAATGTTTCAAATTTTGAAAAGCTTCCCATACAGGAAGAAAGCTAAAAACACACAAATGACAGATATATTTTACCAATTATTTACCTGAATTCACAAACTTTGTTTTAGCAGGGAACAAAACAAATCAGTTTCAAATTCACAACATAACCAGCACTAAGTGTTTTTGCAGCTATTTTTCTTTGCATCGTTTTCTTAGTATGTTTGATTTGGTGATAAGTGGAGGCGTTGCAGAGACAAGGGTGGAACAAAACTAAAAATACCGGCTGTTTCTTGGTAACTGGATTTTGACGCTTTGTGTTTTGAGCTTCGCATGTGTAACTCCACTGCCTTAATTCCCATCGTTCTGAGCTTGAATCGCTTCTTGCACAAAATCCACTGAGCCTCATGTATGTTCCCTGGTTTTAGCCATGGAGAAAACTCTTGGCTGGAGACAATAATGGCCAGCCATTATTATTTTTTTCATAAAAAATAAAAAATAAAAGTAAATTTTAACGTTTTATTTAGATTACAAAAATAAATCGTCAATAAAAATAATCCTATTTATGATGTTTTTTGGTTAAATTAAGACCTAGGAAAGACTGATTTAAGACATTTTAATACCAATTAAGGCCTTAATTTTTTATTTTGAAGAATTCAATGTCTTTTAAGATTTTTAAGGACCCGCAGGAACCCTGGTTAATGCCAATTAAGGCCACAATTTAAAATATAATTTCATGACTTTTATTGATTTTTAATGACCCTCAGTCTAATGCGTGTTTTGTCATGTGGTCTTCCTGTCAATCTTTATGGTAATCAGAGAGCAGTGAGAGCTTCAGCGGGCAGGACTAACAGAGAATGTCCATGCTGCCAAGATGAGCAGGTAAAATCTAATTCTCATCTTTAAACACACACTAAAAACTGCTACTGATAAATTTTATATAACAACAGTAAATATTTGCTGTTTGGTTTTTGTGAAATGAACTTCTAAGTAGGTTCTACTCCAAACTTTCTTATCTTCTCCAGGCCACTAAAGTATCTAGAAAACGCCATCGCTCTCCTGACTCTGCCAGGCCTCCCCAGAAGAGGAGGCGTTCAATGGCAGCTCATCCCAACCAACCTCTTGTTGTGACCTCAGCTCCTGCTCAATGCACCACTCAGGTTGAAAGGCTGATCTCTAAGCCTCCGGCCACCATCCACCCTGCAGACCTCCCAGCAGTCTGTCATATGCCAATCCTCAACCAGTCGTCCACTGCTGCTGTGCAGGACAATGAGCCCTTGATGATTCACACCTACACAGTAGAGGAGTACCAGCAGATTTACCATGAAGTGGTCGATGACATGCTGAGGTGAATTTATATTGATGTTGGAAGTTGGGACCTCAACACTTAGTTTTAAAGATTGTAAAATTGTTAAACCCATGCCGATCTGTTGTCATTTTATAAATGTCTGCTTTTCACAGGTTCAAAAATGGTCGAAGGCGACCTTACAGTCTCAACTTAGGGCGAGGTATCAAGCAAAAGCTCTGGGAAAGGATGAACAAGCCCTCTATTACAACGTTAGCCAGCCAAAATGGACTGATTAATGAAAACATCACCTATGGCTGTGGGAAATATCCTCCTCTTTACATCTTGGATGATTAAAATACACCAAAGTTCCAAGACCTGATCGAGAAAAATACTGACAATGAAAACAACAACTTTGTAAATAGGTCTTTAAAAGTTCAGCCTAAATCTTGATAACTTAAATCAAACCTCTCTAGATCAATAAAAATCGGTTATGGATCAAAGTAAAAAGAAACTGCTGAGTTGACCTTCACCTCAGTCTCCATCTCCAAAGCTTATATTTACCTGCAAAACCTCTGCTTCAGTCTCCATCTGCAGAGGTTAAACCTGCCTGCAAAACCTCTGCCACCCTGCAAAATCCCAAATCCTCCCCAACCGGCCCGCTCTGCTCCTTTCCAGACTGCCTTTGTAAAGCAAGGCCTACAGCTTCTGCCATTCCTTCTGTCCTGCTCTGCTCTGAGCTTTGTGGAGCTAAAGGAGAGTAGGTGCGAGAGGATTGAGATCATGTGTTATTAAAAAGGGACATAAAGGAGCAGCAAACCAAACTAACAGGTCATTCATCCTCTGAATGGCGTTTGGAAAGTGCCCTGTTGCTGATCAATCGACGAAGTCTGTTTTCACCATCAAAAACAGGTGAATAATTTGGCCTCCAAAAAGTAACATGGATGTTTGTTTAAAATAACAGTATTGAAATGTTCTTACACTGAAATTTGAAAACACTGACAAAAAGCAGCTGTGATTGGTCCTTGGTGTGCCTTTTCTGGCCGTCTGTGAGGTCGTCCTTCTCGATTCGGTGCCGGGGCGCGCCATTTTAAAAAAACCAAGGAACAACTACAATGGACAACTACGATCAAAGGTTAATGGGTCTTTTTGCCATCTCCATTAACAGAACCTGTGCCTCTTCGATGTCTAGCCACTCTAGATCCATCTCCATGACCGTGATATCTTGCAGACGCAGCATTGTTGTTTTGGAAGATAAACATTCCCCCTGGAGCCGCTGAAGTTCTCGTGACCATCCACAGAAGTTCTGGTGAGTTCTCGAATAGGCTCCCCCTTTGTGCTTTGGCGGGAAACTGCTGTGCGTCCCTAGAAATTCCAGACCGACGGTGCAGATGTGTGCGGTCACATTAGTATAATCTGCCCTCTATACGGGACTGTGAAGGCCTTTCTGCTCTGCTCCATGCATACTGGTCTGAGGTGGATGCTGCTGAACATGGCCTGGTATTTCAGCAGAGCCATCAGTGGGTGCGGTGGGCTGGCTGTCTTCCTCCTGCCATGTAGCTTGTAGCAGCAGGTCCAAATTGCTGCTTAAATTGCTGAAAAAGAGAACTGGAAAGTTTATACACACATCTCTCCATCCATCCATCTTTCTATCTCACACACACATGTGAGAGAGAGTTAACAGGAGCAACAACATTGTCTTACCTTCAGGACTGTATGTATGGTCCAAGAATGCCAACTTGGCATGTTTCTGTTCCCTCACAGTCTCGGCTTTGGAGCCGCTGGGTAGATTGCGACCCTGTTCCGTGCCTTCACGTAACTCTCGCAGGGTTCTCCACTTAGCAACGACCTGTTTCACTGCAAAATTAATAAAAAATGTTTAGATTTGATTCAGCTGCTATTTTTATGTCTATCTGGTTTAGTTGACTCATATTTTTTTCAGTATTATACTAGGATGGTTGATTAAACCTCCATGTACCGATAGGGCGCAGATCACAGCTGAGAAGCAGTGCTGCCATTAATTGGTCACATTTTCAACCGACCAGCAGGCATGCCTTCAGGTTTCTCCCAACTTTTTAAAGCCTCAGCCACGTGCATGCAGCGAGGCTAACGCTTTATTCTGCTGCCTTGACTGCCTGTCTCCTTTTTCTAACGTCATGATCTGACCCAGCATGGATAAAGACAGGTAGGACTGATTTAAAGCACTTTTTAGAAAAGAAAAAGAATTATGAACAATCTGGGATTTACATGGAAAATAATTTAATATAGTGTACTTTTTCTATTTCCACAGTTGCTCTTACACACATTCTCAGAAAATATTTTTACACATAAAAAATATATAAAGCTGACTAATGGCTTCTCCATTATTAAACTGCTACATTATTTTTTTTAACATCATATTGGACCATGAGAAACACATATTTACCTTCACAAAGCCTCAGAAGGGCAAGATTTATGTACAAAAAGTAAACCTGTACATGAAATTATGTTTTGTTTTTATAAAGTGTTTTATAATGTTTTTAGTAGTTGGCATTCATATAAATGACCAGTGCCATACCTTAATATATGTTTGATTGGTTTTTAGTATATGTTTTTAATTTATATCCCCCCTGGAGAAAACTCCAGCAGGCGCCCCTGCTTCTGAGCCCTTTCTCTTCTATTCATACACTTCATAGACATTTTTTTCTCTTACGACCCTCGACCATTTTCAAAGAACCACTGTGTATCACACCTTATCACCCACAGTGCAACCCAGTGGAGGGACTTAATCGCACACCTCTCAAAATATGGCGCAGCCTCCATGAAGAAAAAAAAAGTGCATGTAAACATCATCTGCCTCAGATTGTGCACGAGTAGCGTGGTTGATTCTTTGTTGTGTCTTGTGGGAAATTACAGCCAGACAACAGCTGATATGTCGGCGCATTTAATGCTCTGCATTCATATAGAAAATAATATTTGACCACAGGCTTTTTCTCATCGCAGTGTTCTTTTAATTTTTATTAAACATTATTAATCTCACACTGGAGAAATTCACCTCTGAATTTAAAGTTGTAGGGAACTAAGATTTAAATATCAAATAATTCTGGATTAAACATGTTTATAAATGAACTCTTTATCAGACAATATTGTCCCAAAAGTTAGAACATTTCTATTTAAAAAGACAAAGTTCCTTGACAGTGTCGTTTCTAAGTGCTACTTGATCGCAATTAAGTTGCTAACTGGTTAGCAAGAGGCTTGCGACAAACCGGCATCAATCAAACTTGCTTGTGAACCTTCCACCACAACAATCCCGCCCTCTTGATAATCGACCAATCCCATTCACTTTATTCACTTGTGTTTAGTTGTGCACCACTCTGGAGAACTCGGAAATGCAGCGGTTGGAACAGCCATTTCCCTACGACTTTAACCCATCCCCTTGGGGAGCAGTGGGCTGCCATTGTGCGGCGCTCAGGGAGCAGTGTGGGGGTTAACGGTCTTGCTCAGGGACCCAGAGTGTCAGTCCATGGCATGGCTTGAACCCAGAACCTCTCGATTCCATAACAATGGCTGCAACTCAATTCGCAGGCTGCGTACTTCGGAGGACGCATTTTAAAGCCGGCGACGTCACAACGCTGCGCGGAGGCTGTCCCATTTGGCAAAAAGTGCATTAGGGGCGGCTTAAAATGCAGCCTCAAAATTAGATCCTCCTTTTCCCTGCATTCTTGTGGATGCATCGCTGCAAAGTCCTTAGTGTGCCTCGCCTCCCACTAGATTTCCCGAGGTGCTTTGCCGCATTATTTTATTTTTCTTTTAGTAGTTGAAGAAGAAGAAGAAAAAAAAAAAGAAAACAGGCGGAAAAATGGAAAGCAGTAGCAGCTCCGGCAGTAGTAAGATGGAGTACACTTTTAAATGTGAGTATTATTTTTGTTTTTTTTACTGAACATCTATTAAAATAAATGATGGTAATGGAGCCACCGGGATGTGTAGGAGCAGCTAAAGCTTAAAGCTAACTTGTTGATACAAGATGCTCAACAATTAAAAGCCTTCATACAAATGTCACAATTATTAACCTACATCTTGTAACTTTGCTGATAGCGCTCACTAATTGGATTTATTTATTCTCATACAGTTTATTACACAGGGATTAGAACTGTCAAAGCTTAATGCATCTGAAGAAATAGCCATTAGTCCGAAGCTGTACTGGGCTGTCAATATACTGCAATACTGTTTGAATACTTAATAATGTATAGTTAATTTACAGTACAGTAAAATTAGGTTTAAAAGTATAATCACTCGAAGAACAATGCTGATGCACTATACAGAACAGCAGTAATTTTGCTGACATAACAGAAATATGCTTTACATGTCATTTTGTATTCCAGGGAGCAGACAGAGAAAGCTGATCAAACCTCGCGGGCAAATGACCACCTTTCTTTTACCAGCGCCAAAAATACTGCAGCAGTTGGTTGGAGGTAAGAGTTGAGGCATAATTCCATCTACATGTTGCATTTCTATGTAAAGTGCAAGTCACACAAGATAAAAAGAAGTCCTGCCCAAACACCAGCTTATTTCAAATATAATCTTGATCACATGAAATGATGCCCAGATGCCACTTTTTATCAATCTTATATTTGTTACAGAAGGATCCTTGTGTTTATATCTCTTCTCATTTCTCTGTTTAGAACAATCCTGCAGAAAATGGGCCTGGAGGGAAAGTTGAGCCACAACAGGCCAAAGAAAAGTGGGACAATCTAAAAAAAAA
>JAGKQL010003297.1:0-23816 GCA_018398635.1 Cyprinodon brontotheroides | reverse complement strand
AGACAGACAGACAGACAGACAGACAGACAGACAGACAGACAGACAGATAGATAGATAGATAGATAGATAGATAGATAGATAGATAGATAGAGCACAGGATCACTAACCCGGCTCTTAAGTACTATCCATGCCCAACGGAAAATTGGAAACTAGATTTCCACACATGCGGCGGTAGCCACCAAGAGAATTCCAGGAGAGAGGCAGAGAAGACTGACGAGTGGAAGCCAGCAGACGAGGAAGAGCAGAAGAATCAGGAGGAAGAATCCAGATCAGGTGTTGATGCAGGAGAAGATGTCCAGGCCAGAAGATCAGAGAGACCAGGAGGTACCAAAGAGGAATCCAAACCGGGGTCAAGAGACAGATCCAAAGTCATTAGCAAGCAGAATGCAAACAGCAGTCCGAAGGCAGGACAGGCAGAAACAGGCCGGAACAGGGGCAAGCAAAACTTAGGAGTCCAAAGGCAGAAACAAGTCTGTAGCAGAAAATCATAAACACAACTGGGAATGCTAGAGAACTCTCACACACCGCTCGAATAATTTGGCACAGATGGCTGGAAACAAGCAGCTTAAATAGGAACTGGAACAGGTGGATCAGAGGAGAGAAAATGAAAACTGGGCGGAGCTAAACAGGTGGAAAAAATAATCCAATAATCAGTGCCAGGATCATGACACTGTCAACTACTGTACTATTAAAATTGAAAATAACAGAAAAAAATAATACTGTATAACGATTCAGTTTTTTAACGTTGGATCCCAGCTGCCTGTAACATTCCAACAGTCTGCTCTTTATACAGTAGAAGCACACCTGAAACCTACTGGTTCTTTCAATAGCTAAACACATTAATGTCATATTACAAAATTCTCTTTTGTCAGCATTTTGTCCTTGGTAAGAAAGGTTACCTGAACCAAATAAGTGTAACATTTTGATATTTTACAATTAAACTGTTCTTTATAGATCATTTGTTTTTAAATAAGATTTTGACTGTTAAGCATTCTTTCTAATTGAATATATGAGGACTAAAGTGTAATTAGAATATAGAAAAGAACAAAAAAAAAAAACATAGGATGATTTGACCACCACGATTAGCAGCAAAAAAAAGGATCGAGCTGGAGAAACAACAAAGAAGCTGATAAAACTCTTAACCCCGAATACACTTTATATCATCCTAATGCACAACTTCGTGGAGGGAGGAGCTTCCACTCTGCTCTTTGTCTGGAAAAATAATTTGTCCTGTCAGCTTATTTTTAAAGGTGCTAAAAGAAATATATCGAGTGGCGCATTTTTTGGTTGCTTTTTTTGTATTTTATTTTAGTCCTAAATATAGTCTTCTTTTCAGGACTGAGAGAACAAGATTACATGTACAATACCTGTTAGACACATTGAATGTAAGTGCATCACAGTCAACTCAATCACTCTAGGGATTGAAAAAGTTTCTGCTAAATGTTAGTTATAAAATATATAATTTAAAAATAAAAATATATATTTATATTCTTTTCAGCTTATTTGATTACATCACACTTGGTATCTGCATTAAAAGTGTTACATTTGTTTGAGTTATCTCTGTTGAAATGCTTTAAGTATCATTGAAGCATGGGTAATGTTGACTTGGTGCAGATAAACTCTGACCTAGAAATAAATTCTAAATCATACATTTTTAATGCTTTTATGCTTAATATGTTGTTGTTTTTTTATGCAAAGCCATATCTTTAAATTGAGCTTTGGATTTACAATTTACTTCGGAGTGTTTTTTCTAGTCTGCCCAGTCTTCTCTTTAAGATTCTGGGATGTGGCTGGCATCAACCCATTAAGGTGTTTTTGCCTGTCAGAGAGAAGTGATTACAAGAAGCACAAAAAGCTCCATCTGTTAGAGAGGATCACATAGACACTGAATGTTGCAAGTCAGTGTTTGCCTTTTATCAAGCAAGTGGAAAAGGTGTTGTTGTTGAATTTGAGTTAATGAGGTTCTGAGATAAAATTCTGCTGTTTTCTGATAGCACATTCTTTTTTCATAAAAAAAAAAAATCCTTGAAGTGGCCACTTGGACTACATTCCCTTTCATTATAACACTTAATCAGCTCACCATGTACACCTTTCACTTTCTACACTTGCAGCTAGCAGTTACCACCTGAGGCACTACCCAACACACCCAACTCAATTGTCAAACTTGGTAATTCCCTTAGAGTGTAACTTTAACTTCACAAGTTTCCTTAATTAATCCTTTGACATAGCAATAAAAGGGAAAATGAGAAAATAGACAGCATGGAGATATGTGCATTTGCTGGAAACCCTCAGATAAAGAAAAAGGTGTTGAAACCAGCCGAATGTGTAATACTAACATCCTTTATGCAACAAAATAAGCACAGATCTGACTAAAGGTAATGAATTGAAAGAGATGGTGAGCTTTGCATTTGCTAGGGAATGTAACATTGTCAGCATGTGGTTAGGCTAAGTGTTAAATCACCAGTCACGTAATTTTCTTCAAATGTCACTTGAAGCAGAAAAATTAAACAAGATCTTTAAACGTAATTTAGAAGACAACCTGCATGCACTAAACACACCTTTAATAAATGGTTTTCCAGCCTTCAAGCACCAAATAACTCAATCCCTGCTGAGGAAGTCGCTGACTGTAAAATTGGTCACAAGCATATCTGACTTCCAGGTAGACAGATAGAATGGGTTATGAGTAAAAATGGTACATGTGAAAATGAAGTTAGTCACTACAATTAAGGAAAGACCAACTTATTTTATATAAAGTCTGTTTAGACTTCTGATAACACACATCTTGTTTGCTGTAGGGTGGGTTTGGATATTCAAGCTCCTTAGCCAGTCTGCACAAGTAGAGTGTGGTTTACAGGTGTTACTTACCCTCAAACTCTTTTTTTTTGCAGCATAGGTTATATAAAACAACATATGGATGTGCATTGATATCCTTTGGTAACGTTCCAATAATTTCAGCTTCATTTAAAGATATAGTGGAGATTTTTTTTCCTGGTGGATCATCAAAATAAGGGGTTCTCATAATTGTCAGTCATTTTGGAGATATGTTTAAGTAAGGCTGTCCTACCTGCTCGTCCCCATTTTCACTTACTGGTGGTGAGTCTGACATAATGGTAAATTGCAAATCTGCTTTAGTAAGCTTATGTGAGTGATGCAAACGGCAACTTTTAAACAGAGCATGCATGAGGAGAAATTGGTTGAGCATGCTCTTGCACACATTTAATAGGCGTTACTCTAGGGAGAGGGGACAGGGTTGTGCATGTGCATTTTTTTTTAAACGTGGAGAGGGTGGGTCTTTTCGAGAAAATCCTTCACTACACCTTTAATCAAACAATGAACAACCAATAAATACCAAGCAGTGATGCAAGGATGAGTAGCTTCTGTTGTCAAGGTGACTTAAAGCTTAGCGGCTAACAGGTAACTAACAGGCCACAAACATGCTATTGAAAGTCAAGTTGGCTTTTGTAAACTAACAGCTGGGATGGAAACCAGAACAACTAGTGATCACAAAATGTTGGATCTCACCAGAACGTTCTCATAAAAAAAATCCTTTGAGTCATAAACCAGTTGCCCGTTATGCGGTAGACAACCAACAGATGCACAAATAGCTCACAGAGTGACTGACATGGTTAAACCTCATTGAACCACTCTAACTAAAGGACTTAAGGAAAATATAGGGAAAAACGGAGACTACTGTATAGAAAAGAAAAATATACAGCATTCACAACTTAATGGTTAAAAAAAGACTTTAACATTGAAATACATCTGAATATCATTTCCAAAAAATTAGCAGCATAGTCTCCAGGGGCTCCTTTTGAATAAACCAATCAGCATTTCACTATGAATTTTCCTCACCCATAAAAGTATCCACTAAGTAAATTTTGAGCAAGATGCTTTACTTTGTCATTCCACAGTTGCAGTCTGAGTCCGCCATTCAAGCAGTTCTACTGGTAGATATATCACTCAAGTAGTGAGTCCAGATCCTCTGTTCATCTCAGCCACTCCAGCAGACAGCAACAGACCGTGTAGACTCTTAACTTTTTATCACTCAGATAGCTTGTTTGACAAAGTCAGGCTGCAGCTCAGCAGGGGTTCTGCATCCTCCAACACTCACAGGCAGAAAGAAGGAAGAAACAGTAGCTTGGCAGATTTTGGAAATCAGAACTGGCTCATCAGAAGAAAGAAAGACACCTCGCATAAAAAGATCTGGCCAAGATGGAACCAGGTGTTATTTCAGATGATCATTGGGCAAAGATTATGGTCTTCTTATCCCTTAAAACAACAGGTGGTACCAGCAATAACTGCTTTTTACTTTGAGTGAGAGTACCTTTAAACATCAGCTTCAAGTTTTATGAAGCATTTCCTATTAAATTTGGGTCTAAGCCATTCCAAAACATGCTGTGGTTACATGTTCATTGGGGTCCTGCTGTAAGGTAAACCTCTATTAGGATCTTAGAACCTTGGCAGGATTCAGGTATAACATAAATCCCTGGATGTTATTGTTCAATCAATCCTACCATTAGCTCGTATCAGCCTCCACGTTCATGCTGAAGAAAAACAGACCTACAGAAATATGTGTCCACCACGATTTTTTATGGTAGGTTTGGTGCAGTTATGGTGTTTTTAGGGTCCTCAGAGACTACTTCCATGCATAGTGTCTTCCTTGAAGCCTACATGTTCAGTTTTAGTCACATTTGACCCCCCAAACTATTTTTTTCAAGCTCCCTATGCACCTTATGGTATGTGGCAAACTGCAGGTGGGGTTTAATCGGATTTTGTTTTAGAAATGTGGTAATCCTTTCATACATACCAGTTTTGGGAGATCTATATATATTATTAATTATTGTAGTTCTTCTTGGGGCTACAACTTCAATTGTTTTCCCTCAAACCATAATCTCTCTCACTTTAGAATTATATATTTCCTTTTTTTTGAAAGGGAAATAGGCTTTGAAACCCATACTGATTTTCAGCAACATTTTTCTCTCTAAGAACTTTGCTGAGGTTTGTTATTGTGTTTGACACATAAACAGCAAAAACTCCTGCTTGAATAGAGGTGGTTACACATTTCAGAAATAAAAATTTTCTTTTTCTTTTTTTGCTTGGATTATTATTTCTGTAATAATGATAGAATGATAGAATAGAATCAGTTTGGTTTGATTTTATACAATTCAATGTAGATTTTAAGAATTTGTCAACATGTTCAGAACATGCTCTCGTGTCTTGATATGCTTAGCTGCTTTTATGTTAGCTGCTTTTATGTTACCACTTTTGTGTTAGTATAGTGTTGACCACAATCCTCAGCTCTTGTAGCTGTGTCAGAAACTCTTTGAACTATTAAAACATGTTTATCACTGAAGTTTTCTTTTTTTGTAATACTTACTCTTTGAATGCATACTATATACTACTCCACATTATTGTCTCTACTTCTTTTTAGAGTTTTGTAATCTGGAGCCCAAATTACATCCTTAGGTGCATTTCACTACTGCTTTGTGCTCCCATTCGACCCTTTTCCCCTATTCAACAGTTCACCCTAACCCCGTCTGTCTGTGTCTCAGTGTCAGTGGAGGGGTCTGTTACATGAGCAGACTGCCAGTGTGTGCTCTGCCAGCTCCTCCTAGCTCTGGGGATGTGGTGAGCAGCAGCAGCAGTTTATCTCTGAGAAACAGACTTGTCCGATCTACTCCTTGAAAGACTTAGTTGGAGAAAAAGTAAATAATGGGAGAGAAACATCAGGTTTTTTTCTCCTCTAAAACAAAGAATCTAAATACACTAAATACGTATTGAACACACTAATTTTGAAAGTCTTAGCACTTCTCCCCAGCGTTAGGACTTGCTCTCACTCATGATTAATATTTTAGTTAACACACTTCACTAATTCCCAATGAGTACCAAAGGTGAAAATATTAAAATATCTTCCTTTCTTTATTGCTCTAAATCTTGTCCTCTCTCCTTAGCAACAATAGCAGCAGAGCTGACCTCTGTGTTATGTTTGCAGAACGAAATTCTCTTTGTTTCACAATCTGTCTCCTTTCATTCGAACTCGGTTATTCATCTGCCTAAAATAGACCTTCTGTCTCACAGGAAGATGGATATATGTCTTTGCTGTGGATGACTCAAAGACAAGCCAGATAAATAACTGATGCTTCTACCAGCTACTATCGTTTCAACATACTGATAACTGCCATGTTTACATAGTGTATTTACAAGGATTATTTTAAAGTGGCTTTAAATTAGGTTACTGCAACCCTCAAATAGCCTTGCATTAGCCAATTGGAAGAATATTTATCTATTACCTCACACCAAGCAGTTGTCTAATGCTTTTGAACACTTTGTATTATGCTGCATCATCCAGGATGAGCTTAATAGTAACCTAAGGCTATGGCAACCATTTTATTACCATATTACCAAGTGACCAGTGGTATTTGTTATAGCTTTCATTTCCCCCAAGGTATTTTCTTTATTATTTTTTTTATTTTCCAAGGCCTTTTTTGTGTTGTCCTCATTGAAAGTGTTACATATGTTCGAAGTCTTTTTTTTTTTTTTCTTCACATGAGACACTATTACACTGAATATAAATAATACTTAAAAGGAAACTGCTGGATTCATGCTGGTGGAGCAGAAATTATTTAGATAGAATAAAAAAATGGTGTCAGCCCCCAGTGTATGCATCTCTCCCCTTTTATGGTAGACACTAGACAGGTACACCACCCGTATATGTGAGCCCAGGTAGACCCTTTTAAGAAACAGATCTGAATGTTTGCTGAGCCCCACCCCTTCTTATTTTAACATTTTTATCTATTAATTTATTTTTTTTTTTTTACCCTTCTTGGGTTTTATATTGTTTGTAGTTGCATATATAAAGATACATATGTACTGTATATGTTGGATTTATTATATTCTTAAATAAAAAAAAAAAAAAAAGAAATGAAATTAATTAGTTTTTACACAGTCAAAAATTGGAGGGGTGTTGTCCTAGTGGGTTAGAGCAATGCACTTGTGCTCTGAGAAGGTTGTAAGTACCCAGTTAAATCCCCACAGCCTCCACTCTGGGTTCCTGAGCAAATCCCTTAACCCCTGATTGCTTCCTAGGGCGTCGCACAATGGCAGCCCACTGCTTCCCAAATAGATGGGTCAAAATGCAGAGAACAAATTTCCCCATTGTGGGACAATAAAGGTATTTACATTACAAAATGCCATAGGTCATCATGTTAATTTTGTAGCTTGAGGACCAGTGACCATGTGGCTTTTCTTTGGAAACTCAAAAGGCTAAAGACACTTTCCAAAACACACCCAGGAATTTTTTATGCAACCTCGCCCCCACTATGCTTAGACAAAACCCATCTATTCACAGACTCTTTACCATGGTACTTCTCTGAAGAAGTGAGGCATTTAGGACATCTCCTGAGAGACCAGACTCCAAAGACTGCCAAAAGCTAAGCAGTTCTGGTTGTTCATCTAAAAAAAAAGATTCAGACTCCTGCTTAATCTGCCAGTGTTGTGGGGGCTGATCTCAATCTCCAACAGTCTATAGCGAAAAGGCAGTGTACACCCTTGACAGGATGCAAGTCCATCACAGGGCAACTTGAGGAGATACAACCATGAACACACACTCACTAAAACAGACTCACAAAACCTTTTTTTTTTTTTTCACTGAAGAAGGTCGCCAGAGTCCAAAGAGAACCCACACATACACAGGCTGGGAATTGAACCTAGGATGTAGATGCAAAGCAACAGTGCTAAAAACTAAGCCACCCTGCAGCCCAAAAGAAATGCCTATATTGTACATTATTTAATTCATTGATCCACATTAGAAGAGATGCCTGTTTGTCTTAAGTGTATTATTCATAATCCCACTTAAAGGAAAGACAGTGATAAAATCCTTGTAATGAGAAAAAAGCACTTTTCACTTGAAATGTAAAGATTTGGTAAGAATATTAATACATATAGATGGAAGGACAGGACATTCAGTAGCCAGTAAAATTTTTAAGCATTTACTTAAAGGTTAGTAACAAGGAATGGGGGAGAAGTACAGTAAGTGTAGAGATTATTATGGAAAAAAAAAAAAAGAAATTATTATGAGGTTATAGTATACAGTAGGTAACCCCATAGGCCGCCTTAAAATTTCTAATCTCAAACACAGTGTCAGCCTATAAACACATACCAGAGTTTGAGATTACTGTTTCAGTCAGCACATATATAAATCTCAGATTGTTACTGTTTACAAATTAATACTAAGCCAGACATAATTTAAAAGATCCAGTTAGACAATAGCAAAACTGTATGAGGTTATAAAAGGAAGTTTAAGTGAAAGATTCTTTATCAGTCTCCCTGGAACACCTGCTGACATCCCTCTCAAGCTTCAACCAATCGACGATGAATGGTACCCCTTCAAAGCCAATCGTTTCTCAAGACGCTATTCATTAAGATTGAGGCTCAGCTTCCCTTTTCAGCTCCTTAGCCAAAATTTAACCCACCTCTGCCTCATGTCCTCCCTCGCTCTTAGGATATTCTTTGACCATCTCCACCTAACTCCACCGCAGTGTCCAGGCCCCCGGGGAAGACTACTTTACTCCTAATCCTGTTCTTAAGTTATTCATCCAAGCTCATTCCGATTTACAGCTTCATGTCTTCTGCCGGGGTCCAAGTGGCAAATAACTTGTTTGATTTATGTAATTAAAATCCTTCCTATCGCTTCTTTTTTCTGTTTGAGTCTCTCCAGGTTGAAATTTAGTTATAGTTGAGATGTAATCAAAAACAAATAGTAAGCAAACTCTGCTCTAAAAAGATGTATGTGCTCTGGACCACAAGTGGGGCAAGAGTTCTATTTATATTACTATACATAACTTTGCTGTAATAGGATTAGACAATTCTAAATGAGTTAAAAAGCAATCCACTGGACTTTGTTTCTTAGTTTGAAGATTTTTCGATTCCCATCCAGGAAGCTTTTTCTATTCAAAATGTCAGAAATATTGTTGAGTTCGTGGCTTTATACAGTAGAACAACAAACCCTTGTCTTGGCTTAGAAAACATGCAAATTGAAACGGACAAACGGGTCCGCCCCTTTTGGGTATCACAGGCTACTAAAGAAACCAAACGACCCCTATTCTAACGGAGCTGGCTCACTCGTCACGTTTCAATTTACATGTTTTCTAAGCCAAAACAAGGCTTTGTTGGGCTACTGTATAAAGCCTCGAACTCAATGCTATTTCTGACATTTTGAATTGAAAAAGCCTCCTGATTATGACATGGATGAGAGAAAAACTTCACCAGCACTATAAGACAATGTGTTTGAGAGTTAAATGAAAGATGACAGACCTCTCATTTCTTTTTCATCCTGCATTTCAATCTGAAAAACTAACACAGAAAGAAAAGACAATTAGAAGAATTTTATTGATACAATTACTTTAGTCTTTGGCGCTCAGACCTCGGCAGGTTACTTTTTGCTTTGATATGCATAATCAGGAATAAACAACAGGGATGTTTCCCCCAAGGCCTGAGACTGGTGGTGGTGTAAAGTTGGATGAAGTCGGTCAGTCCATAGACTGCTGGCTGGCGAGACGGTGTGCTTGAGTGGTATGAAGAGATCCAGTGGACTGCGTGAGATGATACTAGTGCTTCACTTTGTGAACTGAAAATGGAAGTCCAGCTTGGATTGCAAAGGTTGCATGAACCTGTTTAAGATGAGCAAGCATGAAGCAGCAGTGGAAAGGAAAAACTCCCCCTTGGGAAAAACGCTCTGGCAGAACCAGGATCAACATGGCAGCCTTCTGCCGGACTGGTTGATATGAGACAGGGAGTGCAGTAAGAGTCTGGGAGGAATTGCATTTTGATTAAGCTTTAGCTACGATGGTGGAGAAAGGGATGGAGGTGAGTTGAATCGGGGTCATCTGAATCGAAATCCAAATTTCGCAACCACTGTCTGCACTTTGGGTAGCAGACTGAGTTGTTAATGTGGAGACATTTTAAGATGAACTAAGGATGCTGATTGGCATTCTTGGAGCTATGGTTCAAAACTGATTAGCCTGTGATGGAGCCAGGTAAGGATAAGTAATCGTTTCTTCAGTTGAACTTTCACCTAGGCTCCATTAAAGCTTAAATTCCTGTTTGTACCAAAAGTTTAGTCCGATATGGTTTGTTTTTTGTTCGATCCCTTCGGTGGTCCGGAGCATTTTGAGGAGCGTGTCTGCTGCTTTTTTGTGTTATTTGTATCATTCTCTTTCTGTGATTGCTGTCTTTGTTCCTGATCGCAGCATTTTTTGTATGCAGTGATTTTCTGTTGCAATTGCTTTTTGTCCTTTCGTGTTTTGGAGTTTGCGTCACTCATTTTTGCAGCTTGTTTCGTCGTTTATTAAAACCTTACTGCGTTTTTACGCCTTTCGGCCACTGTACAAAATGGTTCA
Organism: Cyprinodon brontotheroides; assembly: GCA_018398635.1. Taxonomy (NCBI): domain Eukaryota; kingdom Metazoa; phylum Chordata; class Actinopteri; order Cyprinodontiformes; family Cyprinodontidae; genus Cyprinodon; species Cyprinodon brontotheroides. The sequence continues at coordinate 13,419 of JAGKQL010003297.1, read as the reverse complement.
TTTCTTTAAGGCTCATATAAGCTTTAAATGTTCACTGGGGCCATCTAGTAGCAAATATGTATTCAACAAAAACATTCTGTCAAGTCTACACATCTGAAATGTATAAAATGATGGATATTAGAAGAATTATCTAAAAACACATTAGCACAATTTAATGACGTCCTGCTTTTGTAAAGTGTTATTGCATTTCAGCCCCTTTTGATGAAAACATATTTGGCAGAAATCCAACCAAATTGCACCTGATTAGATGAAAACTTACAGTTATCTTCTTGTCATCGCTACTGTTACACAGGTCAGAGTCCACAGCAAAGAGCTCTGTAAAGTTAGAATAACCCAAAAGTCTCTGACCACTTGCTAAAACCAGTTGTATCTGATGTAGCATTTAAAATAAAATAAAATGTAAAATAAAATAAGATAAAATAAATAAATAATGAAGCTTCAAATTCCACTCAATCTCACTCTACTGAATGGTAATATTCATATCCATTTTATTAGATAGCAGAAGAATGTTTTCACTCGAAAATGTCCATATTTCTTGATAATGAAGTACAGTAACTGTCAGCATAGCCTTTTTTATCATGCTGTAGAACTGTTCTTATGCAGTTACTCTGCATGAAGTAATGAGGAAGAGTCGGCTCTCCAAAGATACCATCTCTGCCATGAGGCTCTGACATGCTGGAAATAGAAATTCTTACTGTAGGAGCACATTAGTATGGACACTAAATTGGTGTGTCAGTGTGTGGCTTCAACAATTACTGGCAAATTATCATAAGAACAGAAATAGTTCAGTTGTGCCCCATTGTGATTTAAGAATGGTTTTGGCTTAGTATTCAGTTTATACTCTTAGATAAAAGGCAAAAACCCCACATTCCATGTGATAAAAGGAAAATCATTATAATCCTGTGGTGAACTTTGGTCAACTTTCTGTCAAACAGCATTCTACATTAACTTGGTTCTAAAATATAGACAATTCCAATGGCTTTAGTTGCATGTCATTTATTTTTTTTATGTCCTTAAAACAATTTAGCAATCAAGAAATACTTCGGATGAAAGTAACCAAAATTCAGTGACCTCTTAAAAGAGCAAAAAGCAAAACAAGAGCAAAGACACCTGAATTCTGGAAATGGTAATCATTATTTAATGACTCTTTAACAGGAATAATGTATAATGGGCCCTCCATTGTGTACCTTGCCACGTATGCAATGCATAAATAGGTTAGTTGTATTTAGTAAAAAAAAAAAAAAAAAGAATAATTTTTTTTTACACAACAAAACGTTCATGTTGTCTAAATCTGACTTTTTTAGATGAAATAAAATTTGTTGGAGACCATAATGATCCAACCATAGATTACAAATTTTGGTCTTTGAATGTAAATAAATGCCATGAGGAATAAGGTTTTATATCACATATTTTGGCTAATAAACTGATATGAAGAGTTTAAACAATATTTGAAATATGTTTATTTTTGTAGGAAACTTTTTAATTGCTCCCTGTCTCTTGCCCTAAGTATGTACCGGTAAAAAAAAAAAAGAAAGAGCATCACACAGTGCCTTTTGTGATCCTATAGTTTCCAGGCTAATGAGAAACGTAAACACAACTTTTGTACAGAGTACCTGAGTTTTTGCTGTGGATTATAAAAAAATAGTGTCATAAAATATTAAATTTGATTTTCACTGACTCTTCAAAACATAGGTTTATTTACAAAGTTTTGGCATTGAATACAATATTAAGTACCGTAAACTTAACAGACACCTACCTCAGGTCCTTAAATTAAATAATTAAATAACTGAAGTGGGAACTTCTTGGGTCTTAACCAATCCCCAGATAACATCCGAGTTGTCTGAAAAAAAATCAAAGATGCTTCTGAAAATATACCAGAATTACAGATTAATCATTATGATGTATGAATGCAACTCCTTTGGGTTGAATGACAAACACTCCTGTTCTTTTACAACCACACATATTGTTTCTTAGTTTATCTGTCCTTTCAGCCTCCCTTTCAGGAATGACAAAAACACAATAACATATTTTTATATCTGGGCACTGCAGAATTACTTACATATTTAACTTTGGACAGAATGGAGCAAAACCTAAAGCACTACAAATCCCTGCACCATACTGTGGCATCTTGGATACCTCCAGAAATGCTGTAATTCACGATTGTTTGCAGGCTGGCTGTTTACAAGAAATGGCTTAAAGACTTTCTGGGTCCTTGCCGGTAGTAAATGACTCGCCATCTGTTGTTAATTCTATAGCTTTCAAACAAAAACACACATGCATGCTGTGTTTACATGTCAAATGGGAAACTTTGATTGACTTGAATTGATTTGTATGGCTTAACCCAGACCCTTAGCCTATCCCTAACAGATACCAACATATAGCTAACCCTGACCTTAGTTGAATTCACACCTTAGATCTAAACATAACCCCAAACCCAAGAAGAGAGCCTTTTTTTCAAGGAGATAATTTGAGTGATCCCCACAAGTACCTGTAAATCCATACACTGTAGCATATTTAACAATAATTAGTATTACGCTGTCCCTAAAAGGTAGCATGAAAAAGTCCACACACAACACTCACACTCCCTAAAACAAAGACAGCAAACCCTTTCCAAAAAAAGACTGATGTTGGTGAAAAGAATTGTGCAGCATCCAAGACATTGGGACGGTCAGTTTAGTTCTACATCTTTATACATTTTGAACAGGCAGCTACAGTATGTAGTTATGGTTCTCCTCATAGCATAAGAGAAAATAAATATAATCTTCCCTTTATGATTCTGGTATGTGTTTTCTAAGCGGTCTTTGATGTTGAGTCTTTGGGTAAATGGGAATTTTGCCAGAGTTATCTGGCCAGTTCAAGCGCTGAATGTCCAAAAAAGTTTACAGGTGTTTTCTAAAGAAAAGCTGTCTTTTTTATTATTCATTTTACAATTTTTATTGCTTCCACTAAAGGATATGGGTATAAATCCTGGTAAGCTCTAACAACATGTATTAATGTTTATGTTTTATTACGTTGTCTTAAGAGCTAGTGTCCCAGAACAGGAATTCCAAGCCTATCTTATAGCGAGGGAGGTATTTCCTTATTTTCCTTTTTCCTTATTTCTCTACCCACAGTTCAACTAAAATGTTTTATTTAGCATAGTCTTCTCATCCACATTATAACAGATATTTATGTGTGAGGGACCAGCATGTAAGTGAAAAGGGCAATCCGTCCTGGCATGTAAAAAGTCGCCCACACACTGATAAGCCTGCAAAAGGGTTGAATATCGATAGTATGGCAAGTATAAAGGGAATGTAAGCACTTTTAATAATTCATGTAGGCACACTCCATTAACTATGCCACAGCACTGGCCTGAGGGCCATTTCGGAGTGGGATGGAGGAGAGAGGTTAGCTCACTCCACAGCGCGCTAAGTGCTGAAATCCCATGAATCCATGAGTCTAAAAAATGGACCTGTAATTACTAGGATAGAATGGGGATGGGCTGGTGGGAAATGGGGAATAATGACATTTAGCATTAAATGTGTTGAGAACAATCTGTGGTTTGGGTCTTTAAACATGTCTTTAACATTTTGCTATTTTTTTTTTACTCCCCTTTTAAACTCAGTATAGAATATTATGATATAAATTGATAATAGATAGCACCTTGCAGCCTACAGTATATGTACTTTTTAAATGGGCAATGTGCAGTTAAATGATCAATTGCTTTGAAAATCCCCCGAAATAACTAGATAGTAAGTGAATCAAATATTGCTTTAAAGAGATGACCTTACCAAAGAATTGAAACCTTAGCTTATCTGTAATGTTAGAGCAATATAGTGCTAATCTTATAACTTAAAAAAATTTACTATTATCTACCATGATAAACAATATTCTAAAGTATGATTTATGTGTTTCTAATATTGCTTTGTTCTTAATCTTCATTTTTATTTGTCAAAAGTAATCTGTTGGTCTAATCAGATGGGTACCTTGTGTCTTGCCAGTGTTATTGATTTATGCCTCTAGTCTCCACAAACCTTATCATTTAGAAATTCAAATTTCTGAATGAATCTCCAGCATCTACCATGCTGTGTCTCTGAACATTGCTCACAGCACACCAGCAATGGGGGCCTGAAGAGCCCTCAGTCTGTGGGAAGTGTTGTCTTAGCTTTAGAGCACTTGAAGCCCCAGAGTTAATATTGAGAAAATAGCCAGGAGCAACCCATGGTTCTCCCAAGTTGGAACTCATTGCCCCCTAGACCCTTAGCTGGGTGAGTTTCACAGTGTAAGTCCTGTCTGTGGCTGACCTAGGAGAGTAGTCTATTTCCAGATTTACTGGCCCAGATGATGGCTTTTTTCACATCAGTGGACACAGCTACAAATATACCAAACCAAAAGGTGGAAGCACTAGTAGTGGTAGAGGCAGCCAGAAGAAAGGAGAGGACAAACGGTGTAAGCATCAGCAATGCAAGTACTGGATAAGAGCAGGGCCTCTCCATCTGGTCAGCCAGATGAAAAGCAACTCATAACATTTGATCTTTCCCTGCTGTAAATATAGGTGCCATCATGCTTTGTGCTGTTCAGCAAACATTTTTCTATTCATCTTGCAGAAAAAATGGGTATATTTGATATTTGTCTTTACTGTGTAATGAACTTTCTGACCCTGCTGAGACAAACAAAAATAGTGTCACTAAATTTGTCTCCCTTTTATTCTGTGTTAGAAACAATAGAAAATGATATGTTACCTGCCAAGCAATGTTGCCATAGTGCATGTTCATGAGTGCCAATCCTAATATAGAAATCAAAAAGGCTGGTAAGGAAGCCAAATGCTTCATAGTAGTTGAATTTCATAGTAGAAAGAAAGTGTGTTAAAAAAAAGACTAAACTGAACCTCATGATACAACATTCTTTTGTCTGGTATAATGTGATGATTAATTGATCTCTCATTTAATTTTAATAACCCATCAGTTGCAATCAAAACACAGACTGATTGTACTGTAATTAATTTGAGTCTTCTAATTAATTTGATAATGATCTGATTATTGAGCTAAAGTAAAGTAAAAAATGAAGTAAAGATTATTTAAAAAACACCCGTCGTCATTTACACAGCTCCATTTTTATATCTGGTAGTTGTTACCTTAGATATAACTTGTGTGTGACCTGATAACTAGATTGAAAGTCCTTTTTTGTTTTTGTTGCCTCTCCACAAAAACATAATTTCTACAATACAACCATGGCAGCCCAAACTCTGTCTAGTGGAACACCTTACTATGCATAGGAGTATTTTATGTATGAGAATATCATGGACCAGCTCAACCAGAGCGATGACTATGGCGAGGGATTCTAATAGAGAGCTGCTGGGTGTGGAGAATAATTATTTCTGTTTTTCTTGCTGTTGAGAGTTGGCTGTTTTCACTGGACAGTCAGGGTATCATATCCAAAGAGTAAATTTGTATAAACAGTCACTCCATCAGCTACTAAAAATCTTTCTTCTGTGGTAGTTCTATAAACAAGGTAATTTAATATTTTTAAAATCTAATTATTCAGATCAAAAGGAATCTATCAGCCACCCCTGCAAGGCTGCCACAACAAATGCTGCAGTCGATTCACTTTGTGACTGTATAATTGTTCAGTAAGGATAAATGACACACATTAATTCCTTTTAATAAATAGGCAAGACTGTTCTAATATGAAAGCAGTTCGTAAGGCCAGTTTTGAATTACCAGGGAGAGGAAACAATATTAACTAAATAAATACCTGAAAAGCACATCTGGCATCTAGTATTTAATTTTTACATTGTTCCTGGGCAACCCCACTTCCTAAGCTTATAATGAAATACATCCTCATTTCTTGGCAAGACCTCAGCTGTAATTTTTTTTTTTTTTTACTGCCCTTAAAGATAAACAGTTTTTTAGATAAGGCACACTTTATATGGTATTACTGGAGGACAATCACTATGCTGTGGAATTAACCCACTATAGTGACTTAACACTAACCCTATTCATTATATAGTAGAGATTGGTCCAAATTGGAACAAGTGTCATTTGCTTACCTTTTTATTGGATATTTCTCTTTTTAACAATCTGCCCACCTTAAAAGGGCAAATTTGGTTTATGTTAGCTTCTGCTTACTTCCCGTTAATGGGGGTCATTATTTTCCACTGTCAGCGCTTGCCGCTTTTGTTTTCTTGTTGAAAAGGGGTGCGTGTATCTGTGGCAATGTATTTCCTGGTGGATACAATTTACTTGTGGGAACATATGACTGGTCCTCATATGGAGAATTTATGTTTTTGGAAGTTTTTGTTAGGTTAAAGACTAAGGTGTGAATTGAGTTTAGGTTAGGTATGCATTGGTAATGGGTTTGGTTAAGGGTTAAGATGTAACATCAACTGTATAGCGAACTTGGACAATAGAAAAAAATACTAAACTTGAATAAAATAATCCTTAGGTGAACCAGGCTCCATGGTAGAGGCTTTTTAGTATGAGGGGACTGGGGTTTGAAAAGAGAGAAAGCAAATGTACACAAAACAAAACTTAACACTGAACCAAGTGCACCAGAGATTGGTATTGCTTATTAAAAATATTCCTGATACCCTTTTACTGCCTAACCTTATTATGTTTCATTGTGTTTCTGCCAAGACAATATACTGAGCGCTAAACTTTTCTTTTTAGAAATCCCTACTTGGAAAAAACCCTTTAGGGATATTTTGTAATGGACCTCCACCAACAACACTGCTTAAAAGTAGTACACAGCTTAACTTAAAACATGAAAGAGTAGCAGTAAACAGAGACACAAAGAAAAGAGAAGAAAGACAGATGGGGATTTCATCCAAGGAGGCAAATAGAAATGGCTTATAATACAAAAAATGAAGAGGTTTTGACATTACATGTGGAGCATCACAAACAACAGCCCTGGAAACAACTCTCTGGTCTAGAATAGTGCACCCTGTGATTGATTTTCCCAAGCTAACTGATAAGTTTCTTGGGGGAGGCAATCTGTGAAGGAACGAATCAGCTGAGGTGAAAGAAAACCAATGTTTGGACCTGATGCATAGAAGCCAATAATCTGACGAGTAACATTTGCTCAGGGGTCAGTCACCTTGGAAAGGCAATCTGTGGGGAGCAAGTGTGTTGACTATACTGTAAAGCAAATTCTCTTACCTTGGGGCTTTCATTTTTAAGGGGTTCCCAGAAAACTACTTTCAAGAGATTTTTTTTCTTTACTTGTTCATAATTTGGAATGTAACCATCATGGCACAGAGCCTTTTTCACAGTGGCAAACTATTGCTTGTTTGTTAACGTTCTTTCCAAGAAATATTTTATAATGATCCTATTCAGGATTACAAAAGTCTCCCCAAATAAATGATTTATTTGGGGATATATGTGTACATATATATGTATGTGTTAACAGTATTGGTCATATTCTATAGCAAGTTTCCACAATTTGTTTGTTGAAGTTGGCCCACTTGATATAATTTTACTTTTATCTACAGATTAAGTTACATGGCTCTGTAAGAATAAAAACTTCCCTGCAAAGCAGTCTATGGTATTCCAACCAAAAAAGGCAGAAATTCACATTAAGATAATCATGCCATGAACAATAATAGAGTGTGCATAAACTGTCCCAATAAATCTAATTGCATTGTGCAAATAGCACATCATATTAAAATACACAGGACCACATCAGCTGTCAACCTTAAAGAGATTTTGAACATGGGTAAGGTAGATCGTCACATAAACAAATACTCACAATTAGGAGAGAAATTATATTGGCAGGAGATAAAAGGTGCTCTGGATTGCTCATTATGGGGAAAGGGTGACAGAGCTAGGTGACTGGAAACACGCAAGGTAGGATTAGTGAACTTAAAAAAGGAAGGAGGTTGGACCAGGGGATCGGTTGAAAGTAAGGGAACCAACTCAGATTTATTCAGAAGCTCATTAGTGGAGACAGAGGAGGGCATAGGGGATCAGAGAGTTCACCCTCATTGGGGCTCATTACACACTGGCAGAAACTGACCCATCCGGGGTTAAAGTGGCAGCCATCAGGGTAACACTGACTACCTTAACACAAGCAGACTGGGCTAAAGTCTGTTTAGCCTGTGGGAGCATTTCTCTTACAATCTTTATGTTAGGCTTACACAGAGTTTCTTCCCTTCAGTTATTGTCTTTGGGTCTGTCTCTGTGGGTTGACTGGCCTTATAAAACTATTCTGTAATGTAAATATCACATCAGATGATTCCTTAATGCAATTTGGGAATATCTATTGCCACGGGGTTCCCAGAGAAGAACAGAAGAATTGCCTTTTAAAAAGAATTTCCATCAGTTTATTCACACATTCTTCAGGATACATTTTTCCACAGAAGGGGTCGAGACATCCAATAGCACCTTTTGTTCTATGGTACATTGTGATTATACTAAACTGATAGCATTACGATTTGTCGCTAAATATGTAGTTAAAGCTGCAGTCTGTAACATTGAGAAGAGAGCAGACTTCGACTGAAAATTTTAAGAAAAACAGGTTTCACGCCACTCCCACCCTCTCTGCTTCACTCATGCCCCGCACCTCCAAGCTCCCACCCCTCTCACAGCATCTACTTGCTGCCGCATGCGACCAGGAGCGGGGGGTGATTTTAGCGTGTGTGAGCTGTGATTGGACACTCCATCAGACGCTCCTCTGGCTGTGATTTGGTTGTTTTGTTCTCTATCCCGAAATATTCTTTCCAGATTGCAATACAGGCGGTAGGCGGGACCAATTGAAGCAGTTTTTTCACAGGTTACATATCATCACATGAACTGCTGTCTGGGCATAGGGACAGTTTTAGCCAATATAACAAAAAAGTGATTTTTAAAAACCTACAGGCTTCAGCTTTAAAGGATAAAAACAGACATAATTTAATATAAAAGCACATATACACACACACACACACATTCAATATAAATAGAATAGAATATCAATTTATTGTCCCAGAATGGGGAAAAATAAGGGTGTTTACAGCAGCAAAAAGAATATAGAAAAAAATACTCATAGAAATGGTTGACCTTAGAAAAATGTATAAGAATAACATAATTGTGAACAGTTTAAATTGTATAATCATAGTATATATATATATATATATATATATATATATATATATATATATATATATATATATATATATATATATATATATATATATATTTGCCCCTTGTTAAAAATTTTCAACCTTTTGCAAGATTTCACGGTTCAAACATATATTTTTTATTTTTTGTGAACAACAAGTGGAGCACAATCATGAAGTGGAGCGAAACCAAGATAGTAATCTGAAAAATTGGGTGTGCAAAATAATTAGACCCCTTGAGTTAATACTTTGTAATGCCACCTTTTGCTGTAATTATATTATAAATTTTAGGTGCAGATCTCTTGGGGTATGTCTCTATCAGTTTAGCACATGAACAGACTAATATTTTTGCAGATTCCTCCCTGCAAAACAGCTCAAGCTCAGTGAGGTTGGATGGGGAGCGTTTGTGAAAAGCAGTTTTCTGTTCTGTCCACAGATTATCAATTAGATTCATAGCTGTTCTTTGACTTGGCCATTTGAATACCTGGATATGTGTATATGTGAACCATTCAATGTAGATTTTATTTTATTTTTTTTGGATCGTTGTCTTGGAAAATAAATCTCCGTCCCAGTCTCAGGTCTTTTGCAGAACAGGTTTTTTTTTTCCAGAATATTCCTTTATTTGGCTCAAGTCATCTTCCTATCAATCTTAACAATGTTCCCTGTTCCTGCTGAAGAAAAGCAGGCCCACACCACAATGCTGCCACCACCATGTGTGACAGTAGGGATGGTGTTTTTAGGATGATGAGCTGTGTTACTTTTATGTGAAACATTACATTTTGCATCGCTTACACAGTCGTCCTTGGGATGTTTAAAGCTTAGGAAATCTTTTTGTATCCTGATCTGGCTTTAAACTTCTCCACAACATTATCTCTGACCTGCCTGGTGTGTTCCTTGTTCTTTATGATACTCTCTGTGCTTTGAACAGACCTTCGAGACAGTGACAGAGCAGGGGCATTTATAAGGACCCTTGATTACACACAGTTGAATTCTGTTTATCATCATCAATCATTTAGGTCAACATTAGATCATTCGGAGATCCTCACCTAACTTCTAGAGCGAGTTTGCTGCACTGAAACTAAAGGAGCCTATCAGTTTTGCACGCCCTATTCTACATTTTTTTATTTGTTCATATAGTTTAAAATATCTAATACATTTCATTCCACTTCATGATTGCATCCCACTTGTTGTTTTTTTTTACATCATGTTTGAAGCCTGAAATGTGGCATAAGGTCAAAAAGTTCAAGGGGGACAAAAACTTTTGCACTGCATCTATGTATAAACCTATGGTTTTGCTTTTCCTTATTCATTCATTTTTCATCACGAAGAGAGAGAGGCTGCAGCAGTGCAGTCCCCCTTCTGTTTTTACCCTTCCAGTTGCTCATGTAGGAAAAACAGGAAGTGGAAAAACAAATGGCAGAAAAAGAGGAGGAAGAAAAAGAGGTGTCAGAATTACAGGGAGTAAAGGATAAATGAGGAGATGTAAGAAGAGTGAAGGCTTGTAAAATAAAAAGGATAAAGAACATATGCATTTCTTGATGAAAACACATGTATATACATACAATATATATATTATTATTTTCTTTTTAATTATGTTAGTTTAGGTCCTCAATACCTAAACAAGACCATTGGTAGGTAGATAAAAGGGGCCCGATTTTGATTATTTAGGGGTACCTTGCTATTGAGAGGTAAGGCAGTTAAACAGACAGAACTGATGGGAGTTTTTGTGGGAACAATAGTGCACAATATGCAACCCTCGCAATGGTATCTTGCTAACCATTTTGAGTATTCACCAGTTAAATATAATTTCTCATAGATTTCACTGTAAAACTTTGTTAAAAGTAATCTCTTTTCAATTTATCCAGTTTTGGTTTCAACAGAAAAACAACCTTAAAGTTTGATTTAGAGAATGTACACTATTTCCTAAGAGAAGATGTGATTTTTTTCTTAATAGAGCAGTAGTTTTGAGAATTGATTCTGTAAATGAAAAGCTTTCAAAGTTTGTAAAATAATCTGAATTCAATTTTCTTTCATTTTAGGCCATGGTAAATGTAAGTTAATGGCATGTATATATATAGCGCCTTTATTTATTCCAAAAGTTAGGAGACTTGACCAAAGCTTTTACACTACATTCATTCACCCATTCGCTAATACACTGATGGTCCGATGGTGGCAAAACTACATCACCAGCCACAGCTGCCCTGGGGCTCACCGACAGAAGCGGGGGCGGCTGCATTACACTGGCGCCACCGGGCCCTCTGACCACCACCATCAGTAGGCCAGGGTTCTTCAGTTATTAAGGAGTGCCTGAAAAGCCACAAACTGTTCTAGAGAGCTGTAAATTGTATCCTTTGGTTAGCATGTTATTATATTCTTAGTGTTTCCAAAGGATTGGTATTTGGTCTTGTCTCTTGCCAAAATATCATAAAATTGTCACAGTGGGGGTGGAAGTTTGACAGGACCCAAATGCAGACACAAGCCAAAAGGTCAACAGAAGAAAACATCAAAAATACAAATCCACAAAAAATCCAAAAATGCTCAAAACCAAGAATACTTACAACAAGAAGGGGAAAAAGTGATGATGACAAACCAACAAAGTGGAACTGAACAGGAGGAGAAGAAATGGGAGAGACATACAAAGATCAGGCTAATTAGCAGATTGGGAGCAGGTGTGAACAGAGGAAAGAAGGGAGCTAGGGAAAAGGAGACTGACACAAGAGGGCAAATGGGAAATATCCAATAACTCAAATACAATCAAACATACCTAGAACACGAGAATGAAAAATAAGACCAATGAAAACTCACATAAAACTAGAACAAAACCAAAACCATGACAAAAATATGGGTTTTTCTTGATGAACCCAATTCATTCTAAATCAAGCCTTCCAATGCCTAAAACTACAAGATTAATGATGCTTTTAATTATTTGAGTAAAAAAAAAATTAAGCATGTTGTATTTGATTTATCTCATTACAGAATACCAGATTTATTGAGCAATATCCCACTACCTGATCTATTATTTTTCTATTTCTATTAAAATTTTTCCGTGACTTGATGAGCACCGATGGAAAGGAAAATGATGAAAATATTATCTCTACAAAATAAAGACAGCAAACGTTAAATAAACTCTGAGGGTGCAATAGATGAGGAGTAAAGTAGCGGGAAGCAAGCTTGATAGATGGGAGTGACTTTGGAAGAAGGTAGGATAGATGAGGTTATTGGTTTAAGTGCACACTACTGTGTATGCGTGATTAAAAGGGTGGAACAGACACACTAAGGAGGAGGAAAGGAAAGATCAGTGCTTGCCAAGATAGAATTAGTAGTCATTTAAGGCATTGGTCATAAAACGTGAAGCACGAATTAAAAAGGCAAAGCTTTAAAGATTACGGGTTGGTTTTTTTCACATGTCCTTTAATTAATTAGAACCCCTTAAAGCAGCAATGGCGGATTAACAGTGATGTGCACATGCTTGGCCAGGCTTTTCTTTTTCTTAATTTAAGCTTTTTCTTGCATCTCTTTCTTAACATCAGACTTCAAGGATCAGACCAAGCTGACATCACAACTTAAAAAGGGTTTATCATTCTGAAATATTTTGTTGAAACTTTCTGTTGGAATATTTCATATCTTTGAGTTACTAACTTGTATATTAAAGGTCATATGCAAAAAAAATAAAAAATCTGAAGATGAATTAGGCAAGCTAGAGTTGCAAGTTTTCAACTCAAGGGCGGTCAAATTTCTGATTGGTAAAATTAATGAGAAGTAATTTCCAGAGCTTTACATCATATTTTCTTGAGTCTTCTTTGTTGTCCTTCACATACAAGGTGAATAGGAAGGGTAGGGGTATTTTCAGACAGATCGCTGTACCACCCTCATCCTATTGATATTGATGTTTAACCTTATGATAAGTTTTTCGCAACAAAAAAAATATTCTGCTGTTTTGTAGCCAGCAAGGTTTGCACAGGTCTTATAATCCTGTTTTAAATCGATACGGTAAAATATATGATTGAAATTAGAGAAGGTGGTTTGGTTTTGCAGGGTGTTGTATGGGGGGTTAAAAGTCTGGCATTCTACCAGTGGTTTTAAAGGTGTTAATGATCCCTTTCTGTTTGTAATTTAATATGCTGATGAAGGTGAAGAAAAAAATCAACCTGAGCAGCCTTACCGGATTCATCTGCCAATATGCCACACTCAAAGCTTAAGCCAAATGACGTCAGGACCATACCCCCCATCTGAAGCAATCCTCGTCCATGATCTCCTTCATAAGCACCTTATCCAGTGTATATCGTGCATACAAGCGGAACTCTTACCAACCTCTGCCCAATCTTCTCCCACACTCAGGCTACTCT
>JAGKQL010003295.1:0-23952 GCA_018398635.1 Cyprinodon brontotheroides | reverse complement strand
ATAGATAGATAGATAGATAGATAGATAGATAGATAGATAGATAGATACTAGAAAGAAATGAATAACTCATCTCTATAAATGAGCCGTAAAACAAAACTCAGGTATCAAATGTTTTTTAATTTATATAAAAGCATGGATTTGTTTTCAAACTGTACCATTACTCTGAAGTCACACAAAAAGCCAATAAGCACATATTAAAAACATTTTAAGATTCACCAAATGTTTTTTTCCCTAGTGCATTTTACTGTCGATCACTAATACGTTCATGTAATTCACCATTGCTCATAATCATTTTTTTCTTCATAGGGTGAAGAAAGTACTGACTTGGACGCTTCACTTGAAGCGTTCAAGCAAACATCTAAGCTAGAGAACTAATGAAGAAGAGAATCATCAACAGCATCTTGAGCTAATACTGTTTTCCTCCCTTGGGAGCCAGTTGCTCTAATGGTCTGGCAGAGCATCATTATAGCGAGACAGGATATGTACTGAGCGTCAGTAACAAAGACGTTAGATCAGACAGCAAACAGCTGCTGTCCTGTAAGACGTAGATGGAGAGGAACACATCATAATTCTCAGACAATTGCAGAAAAATGTTTCCCTCATTTCTTTTCATCTTCATTTCTGCTGGTAGAAAATATAACTGAATGACTGGTAATAAAGCAGCTTCTGAGCAGAACATTGTGCCTAAAGCAGCCACACACTGCTGGATTTTTTTGGTCATTCTCTCCATGTATTACCGGAAAACTACAGAAAATAACTCAGAGAATTATGTCAGCAAACAATCTCAGATGTCTTCTGGTTTAAAATCACTTATAACACATTAAAAATACTGTCATTTTCAGAACCAGATAAATATGCTTTTAACAAACTACAATTTTAAATATGAAGTTTGTCAAATTTATTTTAAAAACATTAGTAATCCAGTGGACCAGATGTTAGTCATTTTCTGTTTTACAGCCACTATCTGTGCTTTTTCCCTGCGTTCATCTTCTTCAAAGCCTTTATCCATGCAGGGAGATTGGAACGTCGGGCTGGCAGAGCCTCGTCTATTTCTCCCTGCATCCCATCATAGTCCGGCTCAAATAAAGAGTCCTCATCTGCTGCAGAATCCTCCTCTGAGTCTGTAACTTCCATGTCCGGAGATGCTATGGTGACCACCTGCTCACAAAAATGAACCCGGCGCTTCTCCTCCACACGTCTCTGAGCCGCAGAAACATGAAAAATGGAAAAAGAAAAGTCAGTTTGCCCTCCAAAAGGTCTCCAATTATCACTTCTAGATTAAATGGGTTTATCATTCTGTTCTTTCTTCATTCTTGTTTTTTTTTTATTTTTCTTTTGGAAACAATATGATCTGCATGGACTTTAAATTGAATAACACACCAAAACTATAACTTATCAACAGTATTAATATTACTTTATTTGCCATGTTTAGCTGCAAATCATTATGTTAAATGCCTTCACTTTTTAAAGCTTTACACCACATGGAGGCGCCATCCTTCACAACATCTTACCCGTTTTGTCAGCGTTTCCATTGAGGATTCTGCGTTGTGCATCATGCCATGTCTGAGGACACTCCGAGGCGGAGGTGCAGAGGGATTAAATGAGGTTTGAGACAGAGGGGTTGGTTGGGGCTTTTGCTCATGTGAAGGTGAGATGTTTGCATGCTGGGGCTCCACTGATTCTTCCATCAGTTGGATGTTGGTTGAGGATGAAGATGAGAGGATCCCAGCTTCATCACAAAGGAAAGAAAGAGAAAAAGTAAATAAATGCCATTGTAACCTGCCATTACTGGTAAAGTCCAGGAGACAATTTTTTCATCAAAATATAGATTAAAACTGCTACCAACTGGTAGCAAAGGATCCTAATAATAAATGTGTATCAAGTGAGTATGTGAGTACTAAGTGAGTATTATTCAGGGCCGGCCAAAAGCAAGAAAACCCAAACCACTGCTTAGGACCCGAGGGCAACTAGGGGGGCCCCAACAACAACAGTTTGTTTTTTTATGAATAATGATTTCTATATAAATATAGTAACAAAACATACAAGTTCATCATAGAATGTTTAATTTTTTACATCAATATATCTTTAATCATGTAAGAATCATTACTTATAAATAAAATAAAAAAAAAATACAGATATTAGTCTTGGACCAGACTGACACACATAAGAACAAGTTTAAACTTTTACAAAACAAACTAATACAAGAAAGGTGATCTGGATCTTTTACTGTTTATTTGATTGAATTGTTTCTGTTGTTCTATAACTCATTTTATTACTTCTATTCATTAAACCATTTTTATCTTTTTGTTGTTCTTGCAAAACAGATAATTTTTGCACATTGCTGTTGCAGTTGAAGAATAAGGCACAAACCAAATGACACTTTAACTCTTAATAAACTACACATTCGTTTATTTTATCACTTAAACTAGATAATGCATACTAATAGAAGCCTGTCAATAGCACAGCATGAGCTGCAGTCGGTCAACTGAATGTGTGTGTGGTCTGATCATGTGACCGTTGGTAGCTACAATCGAGATCATTGGCAGAAGTAGAGGGCCACCCGAATCAAATGTTGCTTTAGGCCCCATGGAGGAAGGCTTGGTCCAACCCTGGGATTACAAAGGGGATTCTTGCTAAGAAAGTATCCCATTAGTACCTTATAAAATATATTGTAGATAAATCCCCATCCCAATATCAGTGTCTCCAATAATTCTATCATAAAGAGCTACTTTGAGTGATAATTGTTGGCTTACATATTTAAACTCTTATCAACTTGTATTTTATGTGTGCTGAGGTGATCTTCAGTCTCACAACAGAAGATCAGAAAGAGAGGTTTAGCAAATAAAAGGCATGTACAGAAATTAGTTATCAGTATAAGTATAAGTACAACATACATATAAGTATGCTTGCAAAACCTCTTAGTGTTCAGTAAGTACTCTGTAGGTATCCCTTCCCTTAATATTTTATTATATTATTAGTATATTACAGACAACACCAAAGCAAAACCCTGCATAATTGCAGCATATACATCTAATGCTCTGAACTTCCATATCAATGTGGTTTTTTGCACCATGTTTTTATTTTTTTTCTTCTCCCACACTGTTACATTTGATCACTGCTGCACTTTAAGAAATGGAAATGTCATGAGAGCTGTACAAAACAAAATTTCAATAAAAGTCGTCTAAGCCTAAAATACTCAAGATACACTGCCTCTTAATAGGAAGGATACTCATAAGGTAGTGACAAAATCAACAAAGTCTGGTCGATCAGTAGACCAGCAAAACTCCTCCAAGAATTAATGAGTTTTGCTCATGCTTCACATCAGTAATTACTGTATAACTAAACCATACCAATAGAAAACAGGCTTCCTCTGCTTAACAAGATTCAGTAAATGCTTATTCTCACTATATTTAACAATAGCTAGCTTGTAACACCATTGCCTACCCTTCCTACAGTGCGTCCTTTGATTTTTGTCTAAGAGTGAAAGACAATCAAATCATATTCTAACATAGAGTGAGTTTATTAGTATCCTATTGCTACCTTACGAGTTCTCCTTTCTCCCATTTAGATACCCTATGAGTACCCTATAGGCTCATTGTAAGTACCACATAGTTATGATAAAAGTCTCCTTGAACCCCAGTCGGCCTCAGTAGATGGCCGCTCACACTGAGCCTTGTTCTGCTGGAGGTTTCTTCCTGTTAAAAGTGAATTTTTCCTCTCCACTGTCGCTACAAGCATGTGCTTAGTGTGAGGGATTGCATTCGAAGTCAATGAATCAATGTAATCAACTGGGTTTTCCTTAGATAGAAAACTTTTACGTAATCAATTTGACTGTATGATCTGTTGAACTGTAAAGTGCTTTGAGATGACATGTGTTGTGAATTGATGCTATAGAAATAAACTAAACTGCACCCTGCTTGTGTGATGTAGATGCATTTTATGTGTAAGTGTGCTGTAAGTACCTCAAAAGTAGATTTTAAGTATATATTTAAGTTCCTTGCAGGTACTGAATAAGAATTTACAATGAATACCCTGTAAGTAAAGTGTAAGCACTACAGGGAACCCATTAGTCCATAGGTACCATGTCCATTCCCTGTAGCTTCTTCATACAGTGTACCATCGCTGTTTCCAACAACCTTAATAAGTTGATATATTCATGCTGATTTTTGCACTTTCTGTCTTAGTCACTTATATAACACGCTGCTGTCATTTTTTAAATCTCTGGTGTTGCTTCTCACATATCCATTACTGCAAAAATGTCCACAGCTGTATATTGGTTATTTATTCTGTCCAGATGCACAGTATTAATAATGTAAAAACACTTTACAGTGCAGTATTTAATTTGTTTATTTTCTTAACTCGGTCAATTATTCTTTTATTTTTATACACTTTTTTAAGGTCCACATTTGTGTGACCACATTTGCTGTAATCTTTCGCTGCTGTAACACTACAATTTCACCTTTGTGAGACAATAAAGGCATTTTCTATTCTATTCTATTCCATTCTAGCTTCTTCATACTGTGTGTCTGCTTTAAATCTTTTACAGAATCATGAAACACTGGTTTTGTGTGCTTTCCACGTTTTTCCGTGGTATGTGTTTTGTACCTGTGTTTTCTCCATCACTCATGTTCTCAGTCTGAAGCCTCTCCTCTCTCCTGTCTGCTGGCTGATGTTGCCTCTTTCTACTCATCTGGAGCCTGTTCCTCACGATTGAATGGTACGGATTCCCTGATGGCTGTAAACAAAAAGAAAAGATTGTTAATGCGGGAGCTGTGGTAACATACATGTTGGTTCTTGTATAGAAATAAATCGGACCTCTGTGAATGCTGACAGTTTGAGCTGAAGTTTGGACAACATTTCCGATCGACTTTGTCCGTCTTCCATCGGCTCTGACTGGTCAGACTGTTGCTTTAAAGCTGAAGGGTCCATGTTTCTGGGTGGGTAAGTAGGAGCTGACTGTGAGGACTCTGGCCTCCTGAAGCTCCAATGGTTGAGCCCAGCCTGATTCAAACTCCCTGGCGACTGATTAAGACCGGAAGGATTTGGCTGAATATGGGGTTGGCTTGATGGGTCAACTGATGGTCTCTCAGTTACTGAGGTAGGGTGTTGGTTTGGGTTAATAAATGTAGCCACCGTATGGTTGTCCCTGACAATCTCATCCAGAAGGTTGAATGACCCCAGGCCAATGTTCACGTCACTGCTACGCCTAAAAAAAACAAAAAAAAAAACAATGATAAGTTCAAATTCAGTTAGGCTTCAAAGACTCAACAATCTTGTAAACTAAGAAACAATATTTCTCTGGTTAATGCAGTAATGAATCTATACATAAACAATAGATTTAGGTATCTTATGAATTACAGGTCAGTACAGTTATTTGTTGTGGAAATCAAATCCAATAACAGTTCCACAGATTATAGAGAGGATAAAAGCTTTATCACAGCTCGGCCTTTCTTCAAATTTACTGCCGATCGCACCTCTCTTTATTTGTTGGCATCCTGGTTTCTTTCATTTTTTAGTATTTTCAGCATTGATTACATATGCAAAAAAATTTCATACAGTACCTTTACAATTTTTGACACTAATCTTTGTACCTTTTATAAATAAATGTACCTCTAAGTTCATACTTAGACAACTTCCAAGTAGTTTGGAAGTACACTTCTTTATGCTCCCTAGATTCCTAGTGCATTATTACCAGTGTATTCATGATCAATAATGTATTTGGATCAGTTTAATGCTTCATATTTCTTCCATCTTTCTTCTGTTTATGGTGAACTGGGTTGAAATTAGATTTAAAGATCTTTACCAATACTTTTGCACTACAGGTCACATTTGGAACAAGTGGTGAGAATTGGAGAGCATGTTTTGTATTAGTTTCAAATTGCTTTTGGTTTACCATACTTATTGACATTTAACATTTTAAATTGTTTATATATGGGTTTAAACACAAATTGTAATAAAAAAAATTCACTTCTAAAAATTGCAAACAATCTTTGGGTCTGATCATTCTTAATTAGCCTAAGCATTTTTTTCTTTACCTACCACAAAATATTATATGTTTTCTTCTGCTGTAATTTGGCGTTTCTTTATTTATGCCAAACGCAAATCCTTTTAAAAGGTTATTACAAACCTAAAGTGTTAACAGAACTAGAACAAAGATTGAACCTTTATCTATTGGAAAGACTTTCAATATTTTTATTGTACTTTGAAAGAGTCATTTGTATTGTAACTTAAAAACACTTATCAAAGGCATTTACTACACAATCTGCTTACCATGCACCATTGATTCTATAAGTGTTTCTTTTCTTTTCACAATCTGACATATTCCTTTTCATTAACTCCTCCTTTATAAAAGTGACATTTGAGAATTAACTACATATTTATTGTTGAACAATAAGGACTTTCACATTGTTCCCAAACATTAACCCTTCCTTTAATAGCTGGGTTTATCTCTGTTTCCTTGAAAGGTCTATCTGAAAGAATTAGCACACACCATTGTCTGAAAGTGTGTTTGCAGACATCTGATGACAGGCTCTGTCAGTGACAGGGGCGTTTCTGGCTAATTCTCAGTGCTATGACTGGAAAGATCCTAAAGTCACCTTTCATAACTCTGGCCAGTTTTTAAGGAAACAAATAAAGTTCATTGTTGCTTTTTTAATTGAAGAACTGCTTTCAGCTGTTTTGACATTTTTTTGTAGTGGTGATTACCTGTTGCTGATTACATAGTCTCGCTTTCCTGGGGTTTGCAGGATGTGCTATTACTGTTGAATCACTGCAGGCTGATGGAGGAATGTTGTTTCTGTTTCATTGTTTGTTTTGTTTCATCTATCTCTGCCATTATTATCTGTGTAAAAGTTGAAATGTGGCAAAAAGAATTTAAGTTATAATTCAAATACCTTTTCTGTGATCATCTATGATTGACTAATAGGATCAATAAGAGATTATTGCTTACTTGTGTTTCCGGCTGGAGGACATCTTTCTTTCTTCTTTTTTTCCAGTGTTGCCATGTCTGTCCTTAAATCTCTCTTTGATCTTCTGCGTCCATCTCCTTGTTTTATTCTCAGATGACGGTCTTCTCCTTGTGTTTGTTGTTATTTGGCTGCTTGAGAAGACTTGCACGTCTTTATTTTGTCCCAAGCTGCCGATCCCTCCGTTTCCAACATGGAATCCAGTATATCCTCCACCAATATCTGTTCCTTTCACAGACCACAGAGGGATTTGGTTCTGGTTTTGTGTCACATTTGAAACAATGTCAGTATCAGCAGGGATCTGTCCCGTCATCAAGGAGCTGCCGATGCTCTCCTTCTCAGCATCAGTCCTCTTGAAGAAGGTGAGTTTAACATCCTTTTGTGGTTTAACTGGGAAAAGTTGCCTCGTACTTGTTGGGGAGAACCCAGACCGTGGAGTCTGTCCCAACTCTTTCTTCTCACCAAATTGTCCATCAGTGCTGACTTTCTGAGAAGGGAAAAAAGTTGGACTCCTGCTCCCTTCAACAGAAGGACTCGCTTGCTGTTTTTCATAGCTTTCAAAGCCAGAGTTACTGTTCACAGCTGGAACTGTAAACTCCTTTGAAGTGTTCCCATTAAAATTAAACACATTTACAGATCTGCTGTCAATGTTCTGAAAGCTAGGTGCTCCTCGCTCACCATTTTGACCCAGAGCAGGAGTTCCAGATGGGGATACGGGTGCTTGACAAAACGCCTGGCCCTCTCTTCCAGGTTGGAGCTTCAGTCTCTGCAGCATAGACTGCAGCAAGGCCTGAGAGTCTGATTGTTGAGCTGACTGAGACATCTAGGTTCAAGCTTCTGTGTTAAATCCTGGTTTCACTGAAACACATTTGAACAATGCAGCACATCCAGCTAAACAAGGATGGCTTCCACTCACAGCTGTGTTTTATTGGAGCTTGTTACCTGTGCTGGGATCATTTCACTCCTTTCATCCACCTGTAGTAGAAAACACTCCTGCGAAGGCTGGCTTGCTCAAACAGAGTTTTTCAATCTCCTTCCATCATGCGAACACTTCCTCACCACAAAAGTAGACCAGGGCCCACATTTTACCGCTTATCTTCCTGCTGTTTCTTCTCAAACAAGCCTTCGTTTGACATCCACACGCCAACACTTCTCAAACCTTGCAGCAAAAGTCCTTCTTTTATAAAAAAAAAACCTTCTTCTTGCTTCTGGTAAAAGTATCTCTCTTTTTCTCTAAAATGTCCACAGTTTTAGTCACACCTCTTCTTCAGCAGCTGCTTCAATCTCCTCTGATGGGAGGAGAGTGAGTTCACGCCAGCGTTCCTCACATCTTACGCACTGAAGCAGACAAACAAGAAAAACCAGAGAGGTGAGATAATTTCACTTTGACAGTAACCCTCCCTCTGCGTGCGTCTTTCTTTTTGTGTTTTTAATCGCCCTTCCTTCCTATTTCTCACTGAGTATAACACATGTGTACACACACACCCTCTTTCTTCCCACAGTAACCCTCCTTTGGTAATTATAGAGAGGTTTTTACCCAGAGTCGCTGCTATTTTTTACCATTTGCATCTTTAGATTGAGAGAAAACTATATGATGGTATTTTAGCGACCCATGATGTCTTTATTTAATTATTCTTCAGAAAATAACTAAGATCTACTGTGCCTTGCTGCTTTGCTTTTTCCAAATTTTGTCTCAACTACAAAATGAAATATAATTTATTGGAAATTTGAATGATAGAACAACACAAATGAGTAAATATTTATGAAGAGGAACAAAATTGATACCAGGTTTTCAGATGCATTTAAAAAAAAAATTGAAAAGTTATTTTCGATTCAGGTCCTTTTACATTGATACCCTTTAAATAAAGTCCAGTGCACATGACAGCCATCGGAAATCATCTAATTAGTCCTCATATAAATTAAGTGTAAATACAGCTCTCTGGATTGCTTCCACCTAAGATTAAAGGCCAGACAAGGGCATCAATCAGAGAAGCAGCAAACAGGCCCACAGTAACTGTGGAGGACCTGCAGAAATCCACAGTTAGACAAGATCATTTGTTTAATAAACTGCGTACTTCCCAAATCTGACTTTCATGACAATGAAAGATTTACAAGATTTAAAAGGGAAGAAACTCCAATTCGCAATTTGACATAATTCCTGCAGGGAACGAATACATGCAGGGCAAAAAAAACTAACACTGAACTCGTAATTCTTATCATAAAGCATAGCGGTGGCTTCATTATGCTGTGGGGATGCTTTCCTTACCAGGGACATAAAGGTCTGAGGTCTTCTCCTGAGGTAGCATTAGGTACCATGAGGCCAAGCATCCTCTCTCTCACCATTTTGACCCAGAGCAGGAGTTGCAAAAGGACATCATGATGTGGAAGAGGTGTGTCAGCCATGACAGCCCAACAGCACCCACACACCTGGTCTCTGGGTGTTGTTGGGCTGGGCTGCCGTGGCTGACACGCATCTTCCACATAATGTGGTGGTCAGGGACAGTGGGCCTGGACCGGCAGACTGGGATAGTGGTTCCCCTCCATAAGAAAGGAGACTAAAGGCAGTGTTTTATCTCGGGCTGCAACTAAAAATTTTTTTTGTTTATTTTTTTGTCATTAAAGTTATTTGTAGAACATATGTGCGTAAAACCTTCCCCAACCCTCCCCACCCCCCACAGAACAAAAACCACAAAAAAAAAAAAAAAAAAAAAAAAAACAAGGTCAGCGCATATCCAAGCAATCAGAGTTGCACAAATAATTGGCACATATGCAAATATCCTCAATGTTGGCAGAAACAACCAAAAAAGACAGAAATAATCACTCGTCTATACTTTCCAAAACAGCAGTTCGTCAAAGGCATTTAATTATCCCGTCATTGCAGGAGAGTAAATAATTCAATTTCTTAACATGTTATGTCATTATGTAGCCTAGCCAGCATTTGCTCATATGACACTATTTCCAACATTAATTCCAACCAGTTTTTAACATTCTGAACATAGTCTGAGTTGAATTATATTCCCAATTCTCGGGATACAAGATCAATTGGAACAAATCCGAGTGCATGCCCATATCCTAGGAATGCATTTCAAGCTATATTATGCAATTTAACTTTAAGGGGATTCCTTCAGGTTTAAAATAGAGGAAATAATGCTATTAAATATGGAACCGCTTCTTCAAAAAATAGGAATTAATCTTGACAAATGGGCAAAAATGAAACTATGTTTATGGGGAAAGGTGAATGTCATGAAAATGGTGATAACCCCGATGTTTATTTATGTGTTCATAATGGTACCTGTTGACATCCCGTCACAGGTATACAAACAGTATGAGATTTGTTTTAAGGACTTCCTCTGGGATAAGAAGAAATCCAGATTTAGCATTAAGAAAATATGGTGTGCAAAGGACATAGGGGGCATGCCCCCCCATGTAAGACTATATAATCTAGATTTTGAAATTTCTAGATGGTTTAGATATTTTGAAAAAGGAGAAACGAAGCTGATATGGATGAAAATTTAGAAGGAATTAGTGAACCCTTTCAGACCAATAGATGGTTTACCATGGTAAAACCTATAATAAACAACTAAACAAAATCCAGTATCAGCACGCCTCAAATTAGCATGGAGGGAGATGTATAAAATATGTAGGATGTCACATCTAAAACAGTTATATTCGACATTGTGGTTTAATCCATCCATCTGTATTTGAATAAAAACTGTTTACTGGGAACAATGGCTTGTGAAGGGACTACTCATTGTGGATGATTTGTATGCAGATGGGGTTTTATGTCTTTTTCAAATGTCATGCTGAAATATAACTTAAAAAAGATAGTTTGTGGAAATATCTACAAATTAGAGGTGGTATTATTAAATGTAAATTTACACATAAAGATAATCCAATACAGGAATTGATGGGCTTAAGCAGAGTTAAGTATAAGGCATCAATATTTTATAAATTGTTTAAAAGCATGAAAAAATATATATGTAAAGGTCTGGGGATTGGCTGAACTTTTAGGGATGAAGAATGGTTGAAAATAATTCCAAATAATGGGAGAAACTTTAAAGAATCGGGAGGGAAATGTACATATTATAGGATGGTACATAGGTTTTATTTCACGCCATCTAGGCTACATAGAATGGGCCTACTTGCGGATACCTTATGTTGGAAATGTAAAACGGAACCAGGAACTTTTATACATGCGATATAGGAATGTTAATGCACTTCCCCCTTCTGGAAAGTAGTATTACAACACATTGGAAGGTGGATAGGGTTGGGGATATCCATGTCACCAAGACTTTGCTTGTTAGGGGATCAAACAGTGATGCCTAAGATGTCAAAGCATCAACAAACCGTGGTGCAGGTGGGAACGGTTGCGGCTGCCAGGATAATCCACAACTATTTTTTTTTTTGTTGATTCT
This sequence comes from Cyprinodon brontotheroides, assembly GCA_018398635.1. Classification (NCBI taxonomy): domain Eukaryota; kingdom Metazoa; phylum Chordata; class Actinopteri; order Cyprinodontiformes; family Cyprinodontidae; genus Cyprinodon; species Cyprinodon brontotheroides. The sequence continues at coordinate 12,572 of JAGKQL010003295.1, read as the reverse complement.
TTTTTTGATTGATCAATTAAAAACCAGAGCGCCAAAGGTTCCTTAAAAAAGACTTTTTATGAAATTAAACCAGATGAAAATAAAACTTTTCCATGTTAGGAGTTCTGGATAGAGCATATTGACAGATGAAAAAGTTTTTATATCTTAGATGGAAAATGTTTGTATATTTTTTCCTAATTGGAGTTTGGTACGGACGTGTTCCCAGTGCATGTTTCAACATGACAGAGGGAAGGGCTGCCCTATGTCACTGGTCCTGTTCGTAACCTTTATGGACATAATTCCTAGGTGCAGCCAAGGGCCGGGGAAGGTCTGGTTTGGTGACGTGAAGATTTCAACCCTGCTGTTCGTAGATGACGTGGTTCTGGTCCCAAATGAAGATGAAGAACAAGTACATCAATAAAATAAAGAGAAATATTCTCAATCAATCATTTGGCTAAGTTATAATCCATTGCAAATATAAGGGAATCAAAAATCCACAAAGTGGCAGTGAGCATTTTTTGTGAAATGGTGTATAGCATAATTTACAGCATTCAACATCTCACTGAAAGAAAACATATATAGATACCTGAACTAATTTGTGTTGGGAGACTAAATTTAGATTAGAATGTATAGGTTGTAAACTATGACCATAAAATTGTTGACATTTTATCAGAGTAAACTGAAGTTCAATTTAGTTTTTGTGCAACAGAACCTTACTCTGTCAAGTCCTGCTTGTTAAATGCTTATTAATTTAGGTCAGGTGAGCAGAACTGGGGAAAATCTAAGTCATATCATGAAAATTCTTACTAAACGCATCAATAAAGAGTATTTGGGTGCACTGGAAAAAAACAGGTGACATTTTTGAATTTGAGGGTGTGTAACATAAGACCTTCTAGAACCATTGCTTTACATTATAAGTCATAAGCACAAGGCAGAATAATACAATCTGTGATCAAGGTAGAACACAGAGCGAAAAAAATGCAGAAAAGTTTTAATATCATATTCTATAGGTGTATAATACATTTTTTTATTTAAACATAAGGAAAACAAATAATAATGCATTGTTGGGTTTGGGGGACCCACCAAAACCAGAAACTATAAAGAAATTCAACAGGTTTACCATCATGTTGTTAATGATGGACTGGTTAAACTAGCACACTGAAAATGAAAAAGACATATCTACAAATAACTCCATAAATATAAATAAAAATTTTGCAGCAACTTCAACTCTTTCATTTTTGAATGTATCATCATAAAATGTTATGCAGTGTGTACCAAGTTTATTTAGTAAATTTAAAGAATCACAATCTCTTTAACTATGTTGCCTGTTCTTTTAGTGTTTCCACTGCTGCTGCCCTGTTCCATATTTCAAAATGTCCCATTTTCATAGCGCTTTTTTATCTACCTAAACACAAGTCGAAAGAGTCGACTCTTTTGGGGATCTAAGCCAAATCTACAGGATCTCAGGACAGATGCCGGAATTCCCGCCAATAGAATTTACACTTTCGTGAGTGCGCATGCGTTGGAAATCCGTCTCTCTGATTGGTCCGCTGCGAAGAAGCGAGTTATGGCGGCGTAAACAAGGCGAGGGTAGGATATTTGAAGTGGTCCCTGCAAATGAACTTTTAATAACACAGTCACAGTCACAGCAAGTATGTTTTCAAATAGTATACTTATTCCTTGGTCGGACACCATTAAAATCCAACCAACTGATTCTACGGCCGTTTAATAGTTTTATGAAGCTCATAGCAAGGTTTGCTAATTAACTCATAACTGTAAAAATGCAATGTGTCGTGACGGGAGGAAACGTGAAAGGTATTTACCCTTTTTCTTTCTGTTCAAATCCCTTTGTAGTTAGATGGAAAGCAGTATGCGTTGTTAATAATTGTTTATGTGTGTGTGTGTGTCTGTGTGTACCGTCCAGTGCTGGGAAAAGCCATCCACTGTCTGTCCAGGATCGGAGATGAGTTGTATGTGGAGCCACAGGAAGATGGGGTGAGCTGTTCTACAGCTGCTGTCAGATAAAACGACACTTCCTCCTGCCATGCATGCACTCTGGTTTCTTCCTGTCAGTACAAACTTGCGTCAATGAACATCGCTGATTTAGTTGTATTTTTTTCTCTCTCTCTCTTGTAGCTGGCCCTGCGGTCTGTGAACTCTTCTCGATCGGCATATGCTTGCTTCCTGTTCGCACCGCTCTTCTTCAGCAGGTGCAGCTTTAATGTTCCTGTCTTTTTTTGAGTGGGTCAGTGAATCTGTGTAAATACTAACTAAATGCAACGTTTCTGTGCAGGTACTCCATTCCCAAGGAGCTCAGCTTCCGCTGCAAAATGGCAATAAAGGTGTGAGAACAAAAAAAAAAAAAAAAACAATCTAAAATGTAACCCTTTCAGTGTTTTTCTGTCTTGTTTTCTATGTTATACCACCATAAAGCTGAGCAGAAACTGCTCCATCATCATCATCTGCACTTTTCCTTACATAAGACATAATGACAAAGGTTTATTTCATGTACAGTTATAGCTACTGTTTTACACATACACCACAGACTAAAGGTTTTTAAGCCTATTTTGGTTTTTTATAGTTCATGACAAAAAAGTTATTTTCAATAATCATGTTAATCAAATAATTAACATTAACATAAAATACTGCATCAAGAATCTAATCAAAAATATCGCTGAATCTTTTTGTCCATTACTCCTGGGTCATTCTGCTTAGTATTTACTTACCTTAAAAGAAATTTTTTGGCCAAAAACATGACATTAACATATGCACCGTTACCTGCTTTTTTTATTATTATTATTTTTTTGCATTGAAGCTTTCAAAATCACACTTCCTTGCTTTCCCCGTACTTCTTCGTTCATTTTGTCTGTAGCATGAATGCGCTACTGTGGCACAAAGCAAATGACAGCGAAATGGAAGCAAAACTTATTCGCACTAAATTGGGATCCCAATCCTTCAGACTTTTAGTTCTGGTTCAAAGAAGTTGCCGCTTTAAAACTGCAAAAAGTTTTAAACATCTAAACCCAGGATTTTACATGCAGCAATGTATTCTTTTTGAAATGACTGTGTGGAGCCTTGAGTAAGGGAGCTCTGCTGCTTAGGTGGCTGTGGGAAGGCCACTACACATTTTACTTGTTTAAAAAAAGCAATATTTTGTTCTTATTGCACTGTATCCCTGGCAACCAAAGAGTGCCATGTCTGTTAAACAGTCAAAGCTTCATCTTTACCTGATATTTTCTGTACCACGATGGTACCAGAAGGTTGTGGTTATCAGTGTGAAACCTCCAAGCTTCCTGCCCCAGATAGTTGCACATGAACTCACAATGTAAACGCCTCCAATTTACTCATATATGGTTGAAATTATAAAAAGAAGGTAATATCCAGTGTTTCTTTTTTTCTACAGGACATGTAACACCTAAGAGATGATTTCCCTGCAGAAAAAGCTTCAGCCTCTGTTTAAGAGTTATTGTCTGACTTCCTGTTTTGTTCTCTAATTTGCCAGAGTGTGCAGACCGTCTTCAGATCTCTGGCAACTTTAGAAAAGTCGGTGGAAAAGTGTCACATCAGCCTTGATGAGCAAAAAGACCGCCTTACCTTCACGTTGCACTGCAAACATGGTAACAGGGCGTCCCACTGGCATAACATTGCTGTTGTGTGAGAATTTCACCAGGAATTCTTGTCATTCATTTTTTATTACTAATTTGGATCGCTGTGCATTTATTACATTGCATTCCTGTGTGTCATTATGAGGTCTAAGGGTTTGTGTGTTGGGATGTTCTCTCCAGGACTCCTGAAGACACATAACCTGTCTTACCAGGACAGTGAAAGCTTGGAGGCAGTGTTTGATAAAGACAGCTGTGCTAATGTGCTCAGAGCCCAGCCCAGGTCTATAAATCTTCACTCATGTTTTGCTTTTCTTCTACAGCTCCTCATAATAAGCCTCACTAATACTTTCAAAGAATATTTTTTTTCAGAAAAGCTTTGCTGTCTTTGTTCTCAGAGTGCTGGTGGACACGGTTGCACACTTCCCTACGTCCTTGGAAGAAGTGACCGTGACGGTGAATGATGAACGGATGTGGGTCAGGAATTATGTGGAGGATGAATCAGGTGACGTCATTTGTCGTTTTGTGTGTCGGGGGGGTTTCCCTCCCCCATTAGGCACATCACCGGATGGTGAAGCATGAAGATAAATCAGTTATTAAAACACAAAAACACAAATTGAAACCTGATCTGCAGTTCTTTAGATATTTATTAATATTTCCCTTCCCCCCTTCAGCTTCGATTGGTCATGTTTTAATTTGAACCATTTTAAAAGGGCTTCAAAGTCAAGAACATCAAATAAGAGAAAAATATGAATTCAGTGGATTTAAGCTGAAATAGGCTTTTGTAAGTAAAATAGTTTTGTCAAACTGAAGCAGAAGTTAGATTTTAATCCTGCCAACTTCCCTTCTTTTCTGTTTCCCTCTCTTAGAGCGCTCAAAGGTAATGCTAACTGAGCTGTGTCTGGCTGCCGATGAGTTCGACCAGTTTGCCATAAAAGCTCACAACAGCATCACTTTTTGTCTTAAGGAGTTTCGGGTGAGACAGATAATAGAAAGAAACTTCAATCCTTTAAAAAATGACTGGATAAACCTTTTTTTTTTTTTACATTATCTTTCCACCTTCAGGGTTTGCTGTTGTTCGCCGAGTCCACTGGCCTTCCTGTGTCCATGTACCTAGATGAACCAGGCAGGTGAGCATACCTTTTCTTTTTATTCAGATCATCCTCCTAAGATAACTGCCCTGTATCTGCAGACCTGATCTTTGCATTTTGCCTCAATGTGTTTCAGCCCTGTGGTGCTTTCAGTAACAGACAGTGTTCTGGAGGGGAACTTTGTGCTCGCAACGCTTTCGGATGATCGCAGTCCTCCAAAAAGCAACAGAGGGTAAAACTAAAAAATCTATCAAATAGATTTTGATGGTTATGATTGTGTGAATAATGCGTGTAAAAGCGTTAAAACACCAATCAGCTGTCAGTAGAAGAAGGGGGAAAAAAAAGCCACAAGTCATGAAACAAAATGAAAATCAGATCAATAACTTTCAGGCAGTGTTTCCTGTCTGACTCATTTCGGAAACAGACAGGAAGTCCAGGGGATTAGCTCTTTTATGCCTCCTGGTGGATGATTTCAGCAGCGTTAATATCAGCTGGAAGTCACTGTGCTACAGACCCTTTTCATTTTGGCGACTACTAGTTAGTTAAAGGTAATGTTTTTTCAAATTTACAACCCTTTTTCATGGATCTGAGCAACCGGCAGATGATTAGACAGCTACATAACCAACTCCACAGGCCTCATTTAGCATTTTTTTTTTTTAGTTTTTACATTCATAACAGTACTTTAAAAAGAAATGTTCATGAATAATGTTTCCCTCAAAGTTGGTGCGATCCTACAGATCACAGCATTTTGGTGTTCCTATGACTTCCATAGCTACTGGTCTGCAAAATCCATCACCTAGGCTAGCAGAGTTTAGAAAGCCTTCAGTTCAAGCTTTCTAATGTGAAGGGATGCAGCAAATGAAGTGAGCCTGTTAATGAAGTTTTCTTGCTACTTAATATTCCAATCAACTGTTAGCGGCGTTATAACAAAGTGTTAAGCCATGTTAAACCGCCTGCAGCTTTCTGCAGTGTGTGTGCTCCTAAAATTGGCTCCAGGGCAATGTATAAGTTTTAAAAAATTCATTTTTCTGAGCAACTGAATGTCTGAGCGACAGAATGCATCACCATAAACACATCACCAAAAACTTAATGCCAAACTTTTCTAGAGGAAATAAGGCTACAATATTTTTAAGAAAGTGGAGGATAAGAATGTCTTTTAATTTCCCTAATGAGTTATAGACCAGTTCCTCTTATATGATTGGTAATACAATAATAACTGGTAATATAATAATAATAATAATAATATAATGATATAATAATAATTATAGCGTACTTAAATATCTGAAACAGTTGCCAGGTTGGAGCCTCCTCTCATTAAAGTCCTCTATGTGTAAGATTGTATTAATTATTTGTCAAGCCCAGCATGAACACAGTAGCTGTGGCTATTCCCTGACTCTCTCCTTCTGATCGTCCAATCAGGGCTGACGCAGAGCAGCCGCAACCTTCTGATGACTTCATGAATGATGACATGGATTCCTATCTGATCGCTATGGATACCAGCATAGCACCAGGTCCCTCTACCTCAGACCTACCCGCACCCCCAGTAGCTGCATCCAGAAAGCTCCCTGCACCTAATAATAGAAGCAGAAGACACAGTGAGGAGGAGGAGGAGGAAGATGGGGAGGAAGATCTAGAGAGACCGCCAGACAAGAAGGTACAGCTTCAGTTTCCATAGATAACCAGGTGGCATTTGCCACGGTTTTTAATTAAACACAAGCCACACACACCAGAGCTTTAATGATCTAGTGTTGATGCTCAGAGTTCTTACTTTTATTGGAGGATTTTAAATAGAATTTATGTTAATGCATTTAACTGACAAAGACAAATCTAGCATACTCACCTACAGGATGAGACATATTCAAGTGCCTCAAACCTCCACGGTGAGTCTGTGGTTTACATAGACTCATCATAACACTAAAAGGTTATTTATGGACTGAAAATGATGCAGGTTCCAGGTTATGATGCTTTTATTGGATAGGGAAAAAAATCTGTTATTTAAGTGTTTCACCTTCCAGATGCAGATGAGCTGATCAGGACAAAAAAACAGGCATTTTGCAATCATGCATTTCAACTTGGGTTAGATGTTTTTCAATTACAATGTATTTTTAATAAAATGGAAAAAAAAACATGTTTTGATTAATTTAATCTTTGAATCCACAGTTTTATTACTGAATTACTATAACATTTTGATTATTCTAGTCTTAGTGTTGCTCGATGGCTATTTACCACTGTACTATTACTTTTAAAATATGAATTGAGATTTAGTAAAGTAATTTAAATAACTAAAATAAATGTAGAAGTCCTGTTGTTGTTTTAGTGACACCCAGCCTGACTTGATGCTGATAGAGAATCTGTGGAGGGAGCTAAAGCAATGAGGCCTTACTGTGTCACACTGAACACGCTGATCTTTGATGACCTGACCTGCATCTGTGTCTGCATGTCCTATCAGGACACCATCACATAGCAGAGCCTCTCTCTGATTGGTTGTTGCGGTGCATCAGACGGGAAAAGTTCAGATTTTCCTTTTCAAGTTCCGGTTGCTTGTAAAGCAACTCAAATGCTTAGTTGGATTCTTATGATGCTCCAGCTGCTCCAAATGCAAGTCAACCATAGACCTAGCATAATAACAGGCTGCTCCATCAGCTCAAAGCATGCTCTGTGCGAATGCATCTTTAGACTGAGCTGATCACTAAAGATTAGGGCTGGGTATTTTCGCCAAAGTCCTGAATCGATTAATTTCCATTCAATCTGTTTTTACAATAATGAAAGTGGTTCAGCTGTGTTTCAAAATGCTCATATATATATATTTTTTTTTTCTGTCACATTAAACACAAAGTGCAAACTTGTAAATCAGATAGTTTAAACTTGAGAGGTGAACAAAACTGTCTCATAAGTGCAAACTTGTTTGTGAAAAGTGAAAAAGTGAAGCCTCACTCACTCTGAGCGAGCAGACGTGACACGGCGGGGATACAGCAAACATTCATGAGCCGTATTAACTTCACTGCACAAATCATATTTGCAGCATTTACTGTAACAACTACAGGGTGTTTGCTGGTCAGCCCCATTTGTTAATGTCTTCAGTCAACCTATTGGCTATATTTGCAGCTGTCTGGCTTGAAGTAATCTTGAGTGAACGTCACACGCGTCACTATAAAACTAATCGATCTCATTCCCTAGACATCGATTTTGCAAAAATTTAAAGGAATCGATTCAAAATCGATTAAATAGATTTTTTTACCCGGCCCTACTAAAGATAAATCATCAGCGCACAAGTGGAAGGACTATCTACAAGACTTAAGTCGAGAAAAGAGGAAAGAAATGAACAATAAATCAACGTGTTAATAATGTTAGTGAAGAACTAAGCTTTACCTGGGCAATGTTTTGTTCCGTTTATTTTATTTTTTTGCTGCTATGGTTAAAAAAACCACAGGTGGAAACAAAAAAAAGGTGCTCTGTCGTTTTAGGAAGGGTTTAATTGCTGTAACGCTCTTAAAGGTGCTAAGATTGATGGTTTAAATTAAAATAAAGAAAATTTCTATTCTTCAATTTTGAATATTCCTGAATAATTTCCAATCAGAAGATAATTAATTATCCTCCTGTACTGTACAGAACTGCATTTAACTTCCTGGTGTAGCTCTGACAGCTAACTAGCCAAGGCACACAGCAACAAGCAGGGGAGGGGACATTTTCTTACTGTATGATCCTTAAGGCGTAAGAAAACATGGTTACTGGGAGACTTTTTTGCGCATGTGACCTAAAACACCCCTTTAGCATACCCTATAGTTAGTAACCATAAAAAATAAAGTTCTGCCTTCTAACTTTTTTCCTTTTCTCCCTTAGTTCCGTTCCTTGTTCTTTGGATCGGTGCTTCCGTCGTCCCCTCTGATGAGCACGCAGCCGGTTACAACTCAGGAAGTGCTGGCCAGCGACAGCGAAGATGAAACTGAAGCAGAATGACGATCAAAGAAACAGAGAAACCTGCAAACCTGACAGCGCTGTTAACACCAACACACCAGGATTACTTGAAGTGACAGAAACTGATGCTTTGGATCCTACTTTCTGCTTTTACTGGACCATTTAGCGATGACATGGACCTGCTTATACAAGCAGTGCTTTTTTTCTTTGCGGATTCTGGTGCTCATGTTGGACTTAAAAAATGTGAGGCTGAACATGAAGCGATTTGGTTTGTTAAAAACGTTCCGTCTGCCTGGTTGTTGGAGAAGCTGTTGCACAAAAGAAAATAAATTAGCTTTTCATATTATATAAACAATATTTATTAGTTATTTACATCTGAAACGGTTGACGTAAAAAGCGTGGTGGAGATCAAAGAAGCAAGGTAATAAAACCTAAAATCAGATGCTGGTTTTAAAAGTAAGATTCAGCATAAGAAACAGAGTGTCTATGGACCTGTGAGCCGGCCTTTGCAGGATGAGCAACATCTTCACAAACTTTCTCCTTCTGGGCTTGAAAACTTTTTCCCCTGGTCTGGGGTTTCCTCCGCTCCCTGTCTTGTTCCTTCTCTTTCTTCTTTTTTAACTTCTCCTCTTCCTTTTCCTTTCTATCCTGCTCCCTGCGCCGCCGCCTCCTCTCCCTGGAGCTCAGTTTCTCCTCCGTGTCTTCCTGGACCGGCTCAGCTGCTGGCGTCACGTCACTGAAGTCCTGAATCAGGATTTTGGGTACCTGCATTTTGGCCTTCTTCTTCTTCTGTTTGGCCTTCTCGGGCTGCTCTCCTTTCAGTTTGCGGAAGAGTCCGAAGCGCTTTGGGGTGTCTGCCTGCTGTGCCGCCGCATCATCAGCAACTTGAGGAACGGTTTGTTCTGATTTCGATTCCTCAGGCTGAGATTCTGGTTGACCGGTACTGAAGTGGGATTGCTTCGCTTTCTCTGCACCGCTGAAGAGATCCTCTGAGAGTCTGCGTGTCAAGCTACGTGAGACGGAGGACTTCCGCAGGCGGAAATCGCCGGAGGAGCGACTGCTGTGGCGTACAAAGCCTAGCTCCTGGCTGCTGTCGCTAAGCTCAGGAGGATCTTTGGTTTCCTGGTGGATTTCTGTGTTGCTGTCAGATTGTTTTGGTTCAGGGAAGACAAAGACATCATCTTCTCCTGCTTTGCTTTCTTGAACATTTTCTATGCTCCCTGCATCCTTCACAGCCTCTGGCGCCGACTGTTCAGGTGTAGCAATGTCAGAGGTGCTTATTTGTTTCTGATCAGGTTTATCTTTTTGGTCAAGGGACTCATCCTGGAGTAAAATCTCTTTTTCTGCAGGTGATGAAGACTCCACAGCCTCCTCGTCTGTCTGAACATGTATTTCTGATTCCTCTGAATTTCTTTGTTCGGAAACACATTCCTCGCCTTGTGTCTCTGCATGTCCAGACACAACGGCCTCCTCTATTTGTCCATTTATCACTGCTTCTACTTCTTTAACGGAGATGCTTATTTCATTCTCCTCCTCTCCTTTGGGGCTTTCAGGTGGTGTCTGTGATTCTCCCTCTGTTTGTGTTGTTTCTTCATTCAGTTCGTCCTGCAGAGCTGTATTCTCTACCAGGACATCAGTTTGTGTCTCTAAGTGGGCGTGTGCCTCTGCTTTTTCTGTTTCTACCAGTGATTCAGAGCTGTGCTCTGTGATCGTTCCTTCTTCCTCTTGTTGTTGTGTGTCAGTTTTAGGATCCAGGTCTTGGTGCGATTCCGAGTCCAGGTTTGTCTCACTTCTCTCTGTGACCGCGTCTCGCTGCGGCAGTTGGGAATTTTCAGTTTCTGTAGCCGCCTCTGGTTTCATGTCAGCTTGTGTGGCCGGCTCCTCCCATGACTCTGTGTGAATCTGAAGCTGAGTCTCTGTTTTTGTGTTTATGTTTTCACTCTGAGTCTCAGTGGGATGTTCCTCCAACTCCTCCTTATTTCTGTTATTAGCTGTAGGGTTCTCCTCTTCCTCGTGCATCTCTGTCGTCTCCTTCTCCTGCTCATTGCTTGGTTCTTCCAGAACATGTGATTGTTCTGTATTCTGCAGCATTCCTGGGTTCTCTGTTGCATTACTAATTCCTGGATCTCCATTATACTCATTGTTTTTGTTTCCTGGTTCTTCCAGAACAGCTGATCTCTCTGTATTTTCCAGTTTTCCTGGGTTCTCTATCAGATTTATTTGTAAGTCTGCACTCTCCTCTTCATGTGTGCTGTTTCCTGGTTCTTCCAGAACAGCTGATTTCTCTATATTTTCCAGCTTTTCTGGGTTTTCTATCAGATTTATTTCTAAGTCCATGCTCTCCTCTTCATGTCTGCTGTTTCCCGGTTCTTCCAGAACAACTGATTTTTCTTTATTTTCCAGCTTTTCTGGGTTTTCTATCTGATTTATTTCTAAGTCTGTGCTTTCCTCTTCATGTCTGCTGTTCACTGGTTCTTCTACAACATGTGACTGTTGTGTATTTTGCAGCTTTCCTGGGTTCTCTGTCTCATTAATAATTTCTGGATCTCCACTATCCTCATTATTTTTGTTCTCTGGTTCTTCCAGAACAGATGATAGTTCTGTATTTTGCAGCTTTTCCTCATTCCCTACCTTCTGATTCATTTCTCTATCTCCAGTTTCCTCCTCATGGCTCTGCTCAGCCTCCTCCTCCAGAGGTTGTGTTTGGTTTGGATCAACCGTCACTTCACACTGAGAAGATTCTTCAGCAGTTTGGGATTTGTTTTCCACAGATTGACAGTCCTCTGTATTTTCTAAAATGATTGTGATTTCTCCTTTTTCTTTGCTGTCCTCCTTTTCTTCCAAAAGCTCAGTCTTTTTCTCTACTTTCACAGTCTCTTCTCTTTGCTCTGTTGGTGAGTTTTTGTTTTCTTCCTGTTGATCTTCTGTCAGCTTCGCCTCGTTCTCTGTTTTCTGTCCGTCTGACGCTAAATCCTCTTCTTGGACACCTTGAACCTTCTTGAATTCTAAATCACTCCAGCTCTTCCAGTCCTCTTTTGCCCCCATTGAAAGATGCCTCACCACTTTTTTGCCGCTCTCCCATTCACTAGCATTGACTTTCCCTCCTTTCCTAAACCTCTTGTGAAGAAGGGAAGGAGACAGAGAAAGAGTAGAGGCGGAGCGGGCAAGAGGGATGGACAGATTCCCCGTTTGTCTTTCCTTCTTCTCCCGTTCTTCCTCTCGCTGTCGAGCTCTTGCCCACGCCATCCGATATCCGTAGCAGCGACCCCGAGGGTCGAATATAGATGAGGGTTTGTCTTTCCTCCACCTATCCAACTCCTTCTCCGTCCGCCTCTCCAGGTCTTTACCTGAGAGCGGCACGGAACAAACCTGAATGGAGCAGAAGAGAAGACACCATGAGGGACTTTGTCCAATCATATCACTCCACACAGCACCTTTGTTTTCAGCTACTATTTATTCTAATACTTTTAAACTCAGTTTAAATCCTGCTGTTCTATGGAGGCCTACAGGTTTGTGAGAAAAAATTAGTGAAGCAGAAGACCAAGGAACATGATAGAGAGATCAGGGATGAAGCTGTGGAGAAGTTTAAAGCTCAGTTAGGCCCCAAGATACGATCCTGAGCTCTAAAAATATTGCAGCATTCAAACCATAATGAATGGAATACGCCACCATACAGCCTGCCAGGAGATGGTTCAGACTGCAGCACAATGATTTCCTCCTGTTTATGGACATAATTTATGTGTTTTATGATAAAATATACATTCTTAACAGTTGTTTAAGAAAAAGTGGCTTGATTGGAATTCTTCAAACTTCTTAAATACAGTTGTTAAATTGAAAAAAATAACTTTTAAATAAGAAAAAAAACTGTGAAGTAAAGCTCAAGATCAGCTAAAATATCTAATAAGGAAAATGTTAGACATAAGTTCCTAGAATGAGCTCACTTTTTCTTACCCTATTAGTAGATTTATTTATTTTTTCCTTAAAA
>JAGKQL010003294.1:12750-24582 GCA_018398635.1 Cyprinodon brontotheroides | reverse complement strand
GGCCCGTTCTGTGGTCCAGGAAAGGGTCGACCCGTCATGAGCTCATGTGGAGGAAAACTGGGAGTCAAAGTTACCAACATGCTGAATTAAAGGAGCTGGGAGAAGGACAGATCAGATGTTATCTTAGCCTTTCACAAACAATACTAGATAAAACAAGTTCATGTAGCTTAAAGAACTTTAGATTAAAATTTAAACTTTGGACTTTGTCACAAATCAATGAATTATTCCATAATTTCAAACTTACCCAGTAAATGTACTTCCTTAGTATTCGTACCACTTATCACTTCTGCACCTGCAGAAATCCAAACAAGCTTCTCAGCAGAGGACTGTGTGTCAGTGGACTGCAGCAATGTAAACAAGGGGAGACGCTGCAGCACAGCCTTCTGTTGCTTCCACCAGACATGATGTGTGTGGAAGAAGAAAATAGGCTTTGTATCTGATTTCAAGAACGATGTTTCCAAGGCGAAGCAAAATCAAAGAACCAGAAACAAGAGTTTCATGAGGTGAAGAAACACCAAATCAGGGTTCCAAGAAGCTGAACCATCAACGCTCATCAACAAAGTTGCTCTCCAAAACGCCGCTTGTTTCCAATTGAGTCAGCCGGAAATTCTATAACATTAACCAATACTTATGTTAAACAAATTTGCAGATTTATTCCAGATCAGCTTTTTCAAGATTTTACTTCTTAAAGAATTGTAAATAATTTCAAAAGCAAATTCAATCAGTCGAATTTGTTTTTGCGCAAGTTATTTTGCTCTATACACATATAGATTTGATGTCACCCTCAAAAGCTTACCCGAATTCTTAAAGAATTAAGATTGATAAGCCAAACGGTAGCATTTAGCGGGCCAATAATGACACAGGTCCTTGATTACTTGAAGAAATGCCCAAATGGCTGGTGCCAAACAAGCAAATCTGTCGCATTTTGGTTTCACTTTTTTTAATCTGTCTATGACACGTCTCTCTTATGTGTTGTGATATTTTAACCTTACATCAATCCCTTTATTACTCACTTAATTAGCGCTGTGCGTTATCTTTAATACATTTAACTCCTGCTTTGAGCTGAAAACAGGTTAGGGGAAAGATGATGAGCCGCAGAAACTCGAAACTGCCCTGAGTTTTAGCGTTTAACCCGACTTATTTACTCATTTTCATTTTTTACTAAGACAAAAATAATCTTCCATATCATTTCGCAAATGGACAATATACAATAGAGAGGGATCCGCTAATAATTCGCGACAACATATATGAGTGGGGCATAAGACAAACAAAAGCAAAACACCAACAAAATGCCATAGCATAAATGATTAAACCCACTGAAGGTATGCAAACCTTCATGCGTGTCAGTCCCTTTTCTCTCATTGGGGGGTGAGGCTATTAGGCATCTTCATGGAACCTTTAGCTCACCCACCTGTACCGAACCTCCTGTGCCTGGCTCAACGGTAAAATGGACCGCTTTCAGCCTATTTATACGCTGGTAACTTTAACTCTAGTCAATAAACAGCAAATCAGTTACTATTCTGCTGTAAGCCAAACATTTATAACTTTGCACCTGGTGCTATTTCAGTCCTGATTCTGAAAGTTAGGATGTTTTTTTTGCTTTTATCATCATTGATTTCAAACTGCCGTTAAGCAGGTTTTGCTTCATTTTTTAAATATGGTTTGCTTTTAAATGTGCCAAAAACAGTTATTAAGATTATTTCACTGTCTCAGGAAAATATGCCGCTTCTTGATTCAAACTTTTCAGGTGCCGGTCACTTTTTGCAAACCAGTAATTTTAGTTGTTAAACTCATAGCTTTTGCGTTTGAAGCCGTATTTTCAAACTAAATCTGCTTTTGTTATATTTGTTAATGTAAAGTGCAAGGAATTTTTAAAACAGACATAGCAAAAAGGTTAACATAGAACTGACATATCCATCCATCCATCCATCCATTTAATCAAAGGAGCTACAAGAACTCATGTCAGCAAAACATTTCACCCTGAGCTTGAAATAAACTAATCTGAAATCAAACGAAAACTATAACATCCTACTATTCTGCAACGCTTTTGAAAAAAACAGTCTAAACAGAGAAACAAGAATAAACTTAATCTAATTTACAAACTCCTCTACATAAAGAAAAAGTCTGCAAAATAAACAGATAACTCATAATGAAAAATCTTAAAAGCTACTTTAAAGAAAAACAAAAAAAAAAGCATAACTCTAAAGGACACCCTCTAAATGGTAGAATCCAGCAAATTAATGGATGACATAATTTAGTCAATTTAGCAGGAAATACTTAAATAATGGTACAGTAAAAAAGGAAAATGTAAAACCATGAATAGGTTTCTTTGAAACCATAACAATTTAATCCAATGTAATCCTGAAGTGCAATAGTTTTAACCTCAAACATAAGTAGATGGAAACTGCAACATAATGCTAACACAAACAAAAACCGGATAGTAAGTGAAAGTCGCAAGTTGCAAACTAATGCTTTAAAGCGTAAGCATTATAAATCAGAAGCAGTGAATAAGGGACAAGTGGTAAACACGTAAACTAAACCACTTTGTCACATCCCCCCCCCCTCTTAAAGTCAAACAGTCTCCAGAGGAACGGGAAAGCGAAATCTGCTTACAACATTCTTCTTTCCAGCTTTATAGTGAATCTTGAAACGGTAAGGTTGCAATGATAGGTACCATCTGGTGATTCTTGCATTGGTCTCTCTCATTTTGTTCATCCACTGTAAAGCTCTGTGATCTGTCTCAAGCACAAATTCATCGCCCAGCAGGTAATACTTTAATGTGTCAAGAGCCCATTTTATTGCCAAAGCTTCTTTCTCTATTGTAGAGTACCTCATTTCTCTGGGGAAGAGCTTTCGACTTATATATTGCACTGGTCTTTGGTCGTCTCCATCACCTTGCAGCAACACAGCTCCTAGCCCCACTCCTGAAGCATCAGTCTGCACAATAAATGGGCGTGAAAAATCTGGACACTGCAACACAGGTCAATTACACAAACAGTTTTTCAGATCTGTAAATGCAGCCTCACACTCTGGAGTCCATTTAATCTTGTTGGGGCAAGATTTACGTGTTAAGTCACTAAGAATGGCTGACCTGGTGGAGAAGTTGGGGATGAACCGACGGTACCAGCCAGCTAAACCTAAAAAAGATCTTAGCTTTTTCTTAGTCGTAGGTGGAGGACAAGCAACAAGGTTATCAACCTTACTCACCTGAGGGCGGATAACCCCACCCCCGATGACGTAACCCAAGTATTCAACCTCGGTCTTTGCAATGTGACACTTTCCAGGGTTGATAATTAATCCAGCTGTTTTAATTCTTTGCAGGACATCTGTCAGATGCTTCATGTGGTCTTTCCATGTCTCACTGTACACCAAAATGTCATCAATGTAGGCAGCCGCATAGCCGTCAGCTCCTTTTAAAACCAAGTTCATCATCCGTTGGGATGTAGCTGGAGCTCCATGAAGTCCAAAGGGCATAGTTCTGAAACGATAAAGTCCACTCGGAACCCTAAAAGTGGTCAAATCCCTTGAGGACTCTGTTAATGGAACTTGCCAATAACCTTTACAGAGGTCAAGTGTGGTAAGATACTTAGCATTCCCCAAACGCTCAATCAGTTCATCAACTCTTGGCATTGGATAAGCATCAAAAACAGAGACAGCATTAAGTTTTGAAAAATCAACACAAAATCTTTGTCTTGAGTCATTTTTCTTGGGAACAAGCACCACAGGGCTGCACCACTCACCTCTGGAAGGCTCTATGATCCCCCTAGCCAGCATCTCCTCCACCTCCTGTTTGAGTGCAGGCATGAGCTTTGCTGGAACCCTGGCGGATGTATCCCTGATAGGTGGTTGAGTAGGGCTGCGAAGTCGTATGTCATGTTTTATGAGATGAGTGTAGCCCGGTTTTGTGCTGAAAAGCTCTCTTGGCATTATAGCCAGCAGTTCATCTTGTCGCTCTGGAGATACACTATATTGCCAAAAGTATTTGCTCACCCATCCAAATTATTGGAATCAGGTGTTCCAATCACTTCCATGTACACAGGTGTATAAATTCAAGCACCTAGGCATGCAGACTGTTTTACAAACATTTGTGAAAGAATGGGTCGCTCCCAGGAGCTCAGTGAATTCCAGCGTGGAACTGTGATAGGATGCCACCTGTGCAACAAATCCAGTCGATGGAAATTTCCTCGGCCCTAAATATTCCACAGTCAACTGTCAGCTGTATTATAAGAAAAATGGAAGTGTTTGGGAACGACAGCAACTCAGCCAACACGTGGTAGGCCACGTGAAACTGACGGAGCTGGGTCAGCGGATGCTGACGCCGCTCAGTGCGAAAGAGGTCGCAAACTTTCTGCAGAGTCAATCACTACAGACCCTCCAAACTTCATGTGGCCTTCAGATTAGCTCAAGAACAGTGCGCAGAGAGCTTCATGGAATGGGTTTCCATGGTCGAGAAAGCAGCTGCATCCAAGCCATACATCACCAAGTGCAATGCAAAGCGCATTGATGCGGTGGTGTAAGCACGCCGCCACTGGACTCTAGAGCAGTGGAGACGCGTTCTCTGGAGTGACGAATCGCGCTTCTCCATCTGGCAATCTGATGGACGGGTCTGGGTTTGGCGGTTGCCAGGAGAACGGGTACTTGTCTGACTGCATTGTGCCAAGTGTAAAGTTTGGTGGAGGGGGGATTATGGTGTGGGGTTGTTTTTCAGGAGCTGGGCTTGGCCCCCTTAGTTCCAGTGAAAGAGAACTCTGAAAATAGCTTCAGCATACCAAGACATTTTGGACATTTCCATGCTCCCAACTTTGTGGGAACAGTTTGGAGCTGGCCCCTTGCTCTACCAACATGACTGTGCACCAGTGCACAAAGCAAGGTCCATAAAGACATGGATGGCAGAGTCTGGTGTGGATGAACTTGACTGGCCTGCACAGAGTCCTGACCTCAACCTCATTGAAATTTTAAATTAATTATGTCAGAGACTGAAGGCCAGGCCTTCTCTTCTAACATCTAATTACAACCTCACAAATGCTTCTGGAAGAATGGTCAAAATTCCCATAAACACACTCCTAAACCTTGTGGACAGCCTTCCCAGAAGAGTTGTAGCTTGTTGTAGCTGCAAAGGGTGGACCGACGCCATATTGAACCCTATGATTAGGAACCGGATGTCACTTAAGCTCATATGTGAGTCACAAGCAGGTGAGCAATACTTTTGGCAATATAGTGTAGATGGCTTACATCTGGCAAAAGCTGTTCCCCACAATTGGATGGAAAGAATTGCTCTTGAAGCTCTTCTTCGTCAATTACAGCACGGGCCCACAACTGCATTGATGGAACTGGATGGTCAATCCACTCTTTCAACATATTAACATAAAAAACTTGCTGTTTTTTACGGCGATCTGGCATGTTGAGCTCATAAGTAACAGGACCCACTTTTCTGTTTATGACAAAAGGCCCCTGCCACTTGGCTAAAAGGCTGCTTTCAGAAGTCGGCAAAAGAAGCAACACCTTTTGTCCTTCCTTAAAGGTTCTTCTCCGGGCTGTTTTATCATAGTTCTGCTTGCCGCCGCTGGGCTTCTACTAGGTGACTATGACAGTTCCTGAAGCTGTTCAAGCTTTTGTCCCTCATTTTCAACACATATGAGTGATGCACACTTTTTTTCAGGTCTGGCCCCTTCCCAAGCCTCTTTGAGGACATCTAGTGGACCCCTGACAGTATGACCATACAAGAGTTTAAAAGGAGAAAACCCAGTAGATGCTTGAGGTACCTCTATAAGCAAAAGCAGAAATGGTAACCACTGATCCCAGTCTTTTTCCTGAATCTTTACAAACTTCCCCAACATGGACTTCAGAGTTTTATTAAACCTTTCAACTAGTCCATCTGTTTGAGGATGGTATGGACTTGTTTTGATACCACACTAATTCCCCAAAAGCTTATACACTTCCTTCAGTAGCTTAGAAGTAAAGTTTGATCCCCTGATCTAGTATTTATTTGGGAATACCTACCCTTGAAAACATCTGTATCAAACAGTTAGCTATTTGGCAGGCTTTAATTTTCTCAAAGGAAAGTTTCAGGGGTACCTGGTTGCATAGCTCATCATCAACCAGTATGTATCTATTTTCCCAGCTACTTCTTCCAATGGCCCAACAATATCCATTGCAATACGAGAAGGGAGTGTCTATTACAGTATAGGAATAAGTGGAGCTCTGTCACTGAGCTGTCAACTGACACTCAGGACATGATTTGCAGATTTTAACAGTATCTGAAAACTGATGAGGCCAAAAAACACGACATTCTGAGAATGTTTTACATATCCTAAAATGACCCCCATGTGAACTGAATGGGCCAACTGTAAAACTATTGGCCTTAAGCTAGTGGGAACTACTAGCTGGTCACCCACTTTGCTACGACGATACAGGCGTTCATTCTGTACTACAAAAACCTCCCGAACTCCCTCTGTAATGAGTGTTGAGTCTTGGGAACACTTAGCAAACAGAGGTGCTAAAGAGGGGTCCTGCCTTTGCAGTTGGACAATATTGCTTGGAACAACCATTAACTCATCGATCTCTGGTTCAGAAAGCAACTCAGGAAGTTTTGTCCCCCTTACTTTATCTTGTCTCCTCTGATTTCTGCTTCTCTTGAATGGTGCCCTGTTAAATTTTCCTCACCAGGAACTTCAGTATTAGCAAAAGGCAACATATTCAAACCTGGCTCTGACTGAGACAGCTTAGAGCTAGACCTAGTGACGGCAAGCAGAACTTCACCTGAAGATTCAAAATCTTTCTCACTCTTTGCTAACAGGTCCCCAAGGATTGGCATATCCCGACCCAGTACAACCTGGTATGGAAGTTTATCAATCACTCCTACTGTAAGCAAATGCTCCTGTTCATGAACTTGAAGTACAACATTGGCAATGGGATAATCAACATCATCACCATGGACACACCAAACTTTAACTCTACCACAAAACGTGGTGTCTCTGGGAAGACAATCTGGCCTAATAAGAGTACGGCTACTACCTGAATCCAATAGAGCAACACAAGGCTTTCCCTCAATAAAAACACAGATGGTTTGCTCCTGAGAACTTGAAGGTACTACAAACTCACGTTCTTCCTCTAACAAATCAAAACACTTGGTGAAAAACACATGTAAGTCTTACTGTTGATTTGGGCATTTAGCCTTAAAGTGACCAGTTTGACCACAAGAGTGACAAACCAACGGACCTCTCTCTGTTTAAATTCCCAAAATGGCTATTGCCACTGACTGGGGAATTTTCTTTGGAATACTTTGGTCTGTGTCCATTTGCCCCCCTTGACTTACCCACCATAAAAGGGGTGGAACTAGGTTTCAAAGTCATGTACCCTTTTTGTGGGCGACGAGCTGCAAGGAAAGCCTCTGCCATCTCTGCAGCTTCTTTTGAAGTGGAGGGGTTGCGCTCTTCACCCAGGTTCGAAGATCTGGGCTGAGAACTCTCAGAAACTGCTCCAGCACCACGACATCTCCTATTTGCTCTCATGTCTTTTCCTTTGGAACCATCCACTTTTCATACAGGTCTTTAAGGCGTGTTCGCAGCTCCTTGGGTGTCTCATCTTCCTTCACCGTCGTGGACCGGAACCTCGATCTGTAGGTCTCAGTACTTATTTCGAACTTTTCCAATACAGCAGTTTTTACCTTGTCATAGTCAGGGCCGGTTCTAGCCCTTTGGTTGCCCTAGGCGAGATTGAGTTTTGCAAAGCAGTGTTTGTTCTTTTAGTTTTGTGAACTCAGTGAGTAGATTTGCTATAAGTATTAATAGTTTTAGTAGAAATTGTGCTATAAGAATCAAGGTTGTGTTTAAGCATTCAGAAAAAACTGTAACTTAGCATGGAGTGATGCATAGACAAATACCAGAATAGGTTTCAGTACCTTTTCTTTTTTATTATTTTAAATAATTTATTACACACTCAAAGTTAGGACTGTGCAAAAACACTTTTAACCATCTGTAAGGACACTTAGGTAAAGTATAACTAAAAAACTGGATTGAATCATTGAATGAATTTATTTCAGACAATTAACAAATTTAACACACATTAAACAAATATTAAATAAATCAGGTAGGATGGATTGGCCTATCTACAAACAAAAGGATGCTTTTATGAATACCATTACTGCGTTAAGGTTTGGGAGTTGGGCGTTTCCATATTTGAGTGAACAGCAATAACTTCATATATTTTTTGATGATTGATACCACCATTTTGCATCGACGCTTTTGAATACTCAGTACCAGATAATCACTACAAAAATATTTTATTTATAGTAGGTATCTTCTACCCATTCTCAAGCTAATAATATAACTTTTATAATTCTGCTGCGAATATACTGAAAAAAATGATGTCAACATTAGGGATGAGGTCGTTAATATTTAATGATATCACACGATACCTTTTTATCACAATATCCTTATCGATCCAGGATTAACTTTGGCGATACCACTTAGCGGAAAAACGATGCGAGCAAAATTTTTTTTTAACAGAACTGGTATTGCTTCTATTGCTTAACAAAAACGTTTAACTTAAAAAGCGTTCTAGCCTTCAATAAACATGGCTAATGTAATGAGGCAGGCGCCGAGAATGACAGCAAACTAGCTAGAATATATTTTCACAATTGTTGGTTAATGTATTTATTGTCTATGGTCACTTTTCATCATGTTTTTAGTGATTGGGAAAATATTTAACAAATAAATAATTGTATTTTAAATTAAATGTAATTTTTAATAAATGTTGGCATCAGTAGTTTAATTTATATATAGAGCATATACAACTGTATTACTCATGTTTCTAAGCCAAAAAACAAAATTTCCACTTTTCTTCACGTTACACTTGAATGCATCATGATAACCTAATTGTCATTTTACTGAGCCAATCTGAACACGTATGCACGCACCGCGTCTGAAACTTTGTTACTTTTCAAGCTAACTTCGCTTGGCGCTACTTCGATTACAAGACGGATTTCACAATTAATATTTTTAACTGACGGGACAAACTACAAAGTCTGTGTGCGCTCACCAGTGGTACTCTGAGTGGATGATGAGAGGCGGGCCGACTCGCGGGGCAGCAGGAGGAGGAGAATCTTTCGTTCAGCCATTCTCGGTCGCCGACAAAGTTAAGTGCCAGACTTTTGTTTTACTTTTAATATCTGTTGCCCACAATTTCATTCCGAAATATTGGTGTGTATGCTGCAGTGATTGACGTCCGCGACTTCCGGGTTGGGCTTGAAATGTGGATGAGAATCTTTTCCGATTTTCTCTTAAATGTGAAAAAATAAATAAAAAATTGTGGTATGGCGTTCATATTTTTTGCTATTTATATATATCGTAAAGGTTAAGTCAAACAGCCGGACGCTTCATAACCGGTTTAATTCGCTTTTTTTCCTAATTCTATGATTAATGGGAAGTAAACCTAAGGCTGACGTAGAGGTAACATTTTGTAAGCCCTAGGCAATTGCCTAGCTTGCCTATAGCACCGTCGGCCCTGGTCATAGTCCATTGTGTCATCAGTGTCCATAGCTACATAAGCAGCTCTTGCTTTACCGCTGAGAAGGCGGTGCCAGATGCAGGGCCCATTCAGTCCTTGGCCACTTCCCCTCGACATCCCAGTTGCAATTCTTTCCCCAAAACGCGTTCAATATCTTCATCCTCACCATATAGGGTTGCATCTTTGACCTTTCCAACTGGTGGTCTCTTGTGACTAGATACTTGTGGCCCCTCAGACGCGTTTTTCTGGAAGGCTTCCCTCCCCTGTTGTACTGACTGTGGCACTTTGGTCTTACCGCAGGACCGGAAATCATTCCAGGATCAGCCGCTGCACCTCCAGCTGCATCTGATGCTTCTCGACGTTCCATGTGGACCTCCTCTGTTGAAGTGGACTGAACTGTGTTGCATTTTCCTCCACCGCTCATCTTGGCGTATGGTTCGTCCTGCTCCCATTTAGCTTCCTGGTCAGCATGTTGCTGCATCAAGCCTTCAATAAAGCAGAGAGTTCAGAGAAACTTTTTGTAGCTTCAGATTGCTGCTCACCAGAAGCTTTTAGCAGGTTTTCATCATCTTGGGCCTCCCTTCTGTGGAACCCTCCACTGGTCCCTGATGCCTCTTGACTTGGCTGATTTCTGCATTGTTGTCACATGCATGCTCAAAACCACTGCCACCATTTAGAAGTAGTTTGGTCGAGGGGTCGTGTTGTGAACCAAAACAGCTTTCCAGCTAACGGTTCCAGTTTTCGTTGCCTTTTATTACTTTTCTCTCAGACAAAAATATTTTCACCTCGAGCTTCCAAAGAGCTCAGGGCTTATATAATCAAGTGGCAACACACCTGCACTTGATTGGACCAAGCCTCAATTTAAAAAAAGGAAAAAAAAAATAGTCTAAACAGAGAAACAAGAATAAACTTAATCTAATTTACAAACTCCTCTACATAAAGAAAAAGTCTGCAAAATAAACAGATAACTCAAAAGATAACTCAAAAAGTTACTTTAAAGAAAAACAAAAAAAAAAGCATAACTCTAAAGGAAACCCTCTAAATGGTAGAATCCAGCAAATTAATGGATGACATAATTTAGTCAATTTAGCAGGAAATACTTAAATAATGGTAAGTAAAAATAAAAACAAAAACCATGAATATACTTTGAAACATAACAATTTAATCCAATAATCCTGAAGTAATAGTTTTAACCTAAACATAAGTAGATGGAAACTGCAACATAATGCTAACACAAACAAAACCTGGATAGTAAGTGAAAAGTCAAAGTTGCAAACTAATGTTTAAAGTTAAGCATTACAAATCAGAAGCAGGAATAAGGGACAAGTGGTAAAACACAAACTAAAACCACTTTTGTCACAAAACACTTAAGGGATGAAAATAGTTGATTTCCATTTGTTTATATGTTTTAAATAATATACATATGTATAATTTTTTTTTTTTGGAGGAAAGGAAAATCTAATTCTCTTAGTTTTTCATTTAGTAAAATCTAATTCAGATTAAAATCACACATAACTTTAGATTTTATCCTATTGGATTATATTATTCCTTCTTTTTCCTCTATAAGTTGCTGTTTTGTTTACATTTTCATAAGTCAGAGCAACAATCACCTTTTCTCTGTCTTAGTCAGAAACCTCAGACATTCATGGCACAGGGACAAAGCAACACACCACAAAATCATGAAGAGATGAAGCTAATCTCTCCGAGTGGCTGCTGTGGAAATGGCGGATTTGGTTTGTGACTAAAACCTGTGCACATTTTCTACTACTGTGTCAGACCATGTTTGGGACTTTTCTCTCTCTCTGATTTGCCTAAGCTTTCATCTCCGTGGTCCGGCCCATAACATTATGGGAACATGGCATGTACAGGAAATGAACAAACCCGTCCTGTTTTTAAACAACCACGGGCCTGATAAAAAACGTTTTGTTTTCTAGTCCTGAAGCCGACATAGGAAAAGGCAGTTGCTGCTGAGTTTTTCTTTTTAAAAAGATACATTTTGGTTTAGATACTTAAGGTTGGTTGTAATTTGATCAGAAATTACCTCTAAAAGAATCATGGTTCAGTGAAAGCCAACCAGGCTGCCGTACATTATCACCCTCATGATAGCAGCCGTTTTCTCTCAGCCACAGATAAAAAGTCATGTCAGTCAGCAAACATTTTCTTCATTGCAAGATGCAGAAAGGAATCTAATAAGAGAAAGTTATCAAACTTTTCTTGAATAAGTTGGAAGTCTATGGAAATGGAATATAAAAATTACATTAAAAAATAAAATAAAAAGAAAATATATAATTGATCACTTTACCCTTTTACTGATTGCTGCCAACA
>JAGKQL010003293.1:13380-23743 GCA_018398635.1 Cyprinodon brontotheroides | reverse complement strand
GTTCTACATTTATAGTCACACACACACACACACACACACACACACACCGGAACTTGGTGCCCCCCACCTGTCACGTCTCAATTCCCCACCAGTGGGTCGCGCCACACACTTTGAGAACCGCGGGGCTAGACGAATCCAGAGTTGAGGGTTTCAGTTGGTTAAAACTGCTTAATGAAACAGACCTCAGGAAATATTGCAGGCTGATCCCTAACTCTAGTAGGGGAATCTCAGTGTTTTTTATTGAAACTTTAATGAGCATTCTGGCACCTTGTTTGAAGCCGCAATATGCACAGTCCACTGTGTATAAACATCTGGATACATCTTTTGAATTAACCTAAAAATATCAGATCAACAAAATTTATTGTCAATTATTATTAATTGTAAATTATTGTCAGTCTTGAATAAAGCAACGTGCACGGGTGGAAGCCATTTAAACTCCTTGCTGGTATTATACAAGAAAAATATTTGGTTCATTGTTTTCTTACACTCTGCATTTTAAAAAATGCAGACCAGAAATATCTTCATAAAATAGTTAAATCACATTTTTTTGTGTTTGATTTCTAGCATAGTTTTGTTTTGTTTATTTGATAAAAGTAAGAAATGAAATATTCAAGGCTGAATAATGTGATTTTTTTTTCCTTTTAGCTATACTGAGGCTGATGTGACAACACCCACAGAGGTATTTCTTTAAAGAAAGATAAAGAAAAGATTACTTATTTTTACTCTTGATAACCAAAATCTAAAGTTTCATGATTCAATCAGTTTCACACATTGCACCTAGTTCATTTTTTTATAGTTTAAAAAAACTCCCTTATAATGCCCCACAAGTCTGAACTTAATTAAAAAAGAAAAAAGAAATCTTTGATAATTTTTAGGAAAATACCAAAAACCAAAATCCTATTTCGATGGGTAGGAAAAAAAAGAACTGCAAGAAAGAAGTATTCCAAGAAGAACTATATTTCATTTTTCATCTGGGTCTTTATATACAAATAAACAGTAAGATGGTGAAAAATTCATTTTGAATGTAATATAATGTTATATTTGGTAGAAATACAAGTTTTAAATCGTGATGAGCTGTTATGTGTTAATCTGTGTTTATAACGAAAAATAAAATATTGCTGTTAACCTATTCTCAAAGTTGGTGTGGGAGCTAGATCTATACCAAGTAAGCTATGATGACTTTCAGCTTGATATTTTTGTGTGGATATTTATCTAGTGCGGATGTAAAACTGGGGGTGAGAACAAATCAGTCTTCCAACCTGTGTAGGCCTACTGTGAAATTTATTTTTTAAGAATCTTCCCAATGGAAACCTTGACAAGACTAAAGCTGTCTGCACCTTGAACAATGCAGAATTATTTTACTGCAGGAAATCTTCCCATCTGAAGTACTTTCTTAAACAGAAAGCATCCCTTAGCCAATGTGGAAGACCTTGGTGTTACTAAAGACCTCACCATGGAGAAGATCTTCCACCCTCTGCACCAGACTATAGAGGAGAAGAAAAGCTTCTTTAGTACGAAGACTTTTACCACCCCGTTTGGAAAAATGAGCGTTACAGCAGGTTATTCATCCCTGCTGCAACCAGACATTTCTACGATGAAGACACTTTCAGTGATGGGCAGTAGCACCGCTACATGTAGTGAAGCTTCATTGGATTTAACTACATTTTCCAGTAGCTTGACCGTAGCGTCGCTGCTTTATTTATCGTAACTTTCCTGTAGTGATGTTATTGTTTTATCAAGTATGACGTGGCGTCCTAGCAACTACAAAAATCCGGGAATAACTAAGTAATGAAACCAGGTTTTCTATTTTTGAAACAACAATCCAAGTTATTAAGTTGGACATTCGCATGAGCACTCTATTCTGCCTCTCTCCTGTCAGTATCTCTGAGAAACATCATGCGCATTGCAGTGGGGAACTCAATGAATGACACCCAGGAGGAGACAGGAGCGAGAAGAGCAGTCAACTGTCCCTACCTTATCTTCAGAGATTATGAAACACTCGTTGAATCCTCTGATAAAAATGCGTGTTCAGATGTTTTAAGGTATTTGCACAGATAAGATTTTTTTTAGGTATGGAACAGCTCTCCCATATATAAAAATAAATACATGCTCAATAAATAAATGAACATTCAATGTAATTACCCCCAAAATACAATGAATAAATATGTAGGTAGGGAGAATTAAATTACGGTGAAGACATAAGTATATATATGCTTAATTAGCTTTATGTTTTCACCTCCTTTTGTAAACAGTTTCATTTATTACTTGAAACAAAACGGTTGCTTGGGGTCTGAAGACGTTTTCTCTAAGGGAGACCCTGAAGAAATAAGATGCCTTTTTGTAGGGTTTTGTTTCCCCTAGAGATGTCCACGTGAATACTGAAACTCATAGCCATGTCTCCATGTGTAGAACACTACACAGCACCTTTAATTTGGTTCTAATAACATCTGATCTTGTTTACATTTTTTGTCTACTAGTAATTACTTTAGTTTTTTTTATTATGCTGATCATAAAACAATTTTTACACTGTGTTATGTCATTGGCTGATCTTTAATAAATGTTTTAACTAGTGTGTCAGACTCATTTTGAATTGATATTAGGTTGGTACAACGTTAAGTAGCTTCTGATGTAGTTAAGCTACTTTTAACACATTAGTGTAACTTAGCTTGCTATAATTCTTTAGGTGGTGACTGATTTGTGTAGTGAAGCTTGAATTTATTGTTGGTAACTGATAGCTTGGCTCACTACACTGGACAAGTAGCTAGCCCAACACTGGGAGACACTACAACCACAATATCTGCTGAAATGGAGGATGAGCAATTATTATTTAACACCCTGTGCATTAAACTGTTTCTCTATTTGACACACTATACATATAAATATCCATCTATATAAATACCCATGAAACACCCTGTGCAATAACCCTGCAAAAAGAAAAAGCTGTCATATTTGGGCACACTGTATATACTCTATATATCCCATGCACCTTTTTCTTCTTTTTGCACATTCTTCTTCTCCTTTGACTATTTGAGCTGATGTAATGAGTAAATTTCTCCACCGTGAGATCAATAAAGTCAATCAATTTATCACTGATGATTGATTGGGAGAATGTGGGTAAAGTGGGACGTTTTTAAAAAAAAAAAAAATCTTCTGTGGTATTTTTTTAAGCCTATTTCATTTCTAATGCTAGAGTTTTAAATGATACAAACCTGTTCAAAGACTTACTTTTAATTATGAATGCTTTTGACAAAATTAAAATGAGCTATTTTAGTATAGATTAATCTAGATTAAGTACAAGATTACCGTGAGATTAATCTAGACTAGAAAAAAATATATATGCCCACCAGTAGTTTTAAACCAGCTATCATGAGGAGAAAACAATATAATCGTTTAGTTAGACAAAATATGTTGCAGGTACTGTTTCTCTGCCATATATAGTTTATTAAGTAGCAGTGCAGGGACATTTGAGGGCACAGAGGATGAGGAGAGACCAATGAGCTGTTGGGTGGAGAGCAGGTGCAGAAACAGAGCTAAGAGCAAAGATGGACAGCAGAGCAGAGTTTCTCAAAGCTTTAAACACGCCAGACAACTACTGAAAAGCATTTGTGAGGTTTAAACAACGTGCACCTGTTTCTTGCCATCAGATTGGAAACTTTGTGCTGAAGTTGGTGTCCTCCTGTTTCTGCATGCCACCCAACCCTTACAGCTTACTAAATTAAACATAAGATAGAATAAACATACAAGTAATTAAGAAATATTAAAAAAACTTGATTTTCTAAAAAAAAAAAAAAAAAAAATAGTTTGAATGAATCAGAACTTTTTTTTTATATCTCTGATATATTTTGCATTACCTGTCTATTTAACCCTCCTACAACATGAATCATGGAGTTAAATTAATATTTCAATCTTAATCAGAAACTTTTTGGTTGCTTTCAATTTTGTATTAGGTTACTTCTTTTTAGCATGATAAATGGGCTAGACTATTTAACTAAATGACTTGTTAAATCAAGCTTCTGCCAGCTGCTCATTCCAATAATCAAATTGTTCAAGTGTTAGCAGGAAAGAGGATTTCACTGCACCCTAGCAAAGATTCCTACAGCTTTACAGTCTGGCCAAGATGGCAAGGAAAAGAAAGGAGAACAAAATGGCATACTAGAGAAACAAATGTTCATGATAAACATGAATAAAGCAACAGTGACATGAATTAAGAAATAAGAGAATCATCTTGCTTCTAATTAGGGTCAAGAAAGCGGTTGGTGAGGTGCAACAACATTTGGACTGTAAGGAGAGGGAAAAGAAATCACCAAACAGGTTAAGAGAGATGAATTGAGAATGCGTCTGGGCGTAATTTCCCCTGCTCTTTTAACATATGTCTGCCTCCTCCTGAAACCAGGAAAGCAGCTGCTGCTCATCTGCTGATTCGAACTGTAATCAATCACTCATTGCTCTTTCTGTGTAAGCAATGGAACCATATGTGCCAAAGAGGAAGTAATTAATAAGCAGATTCAGTCACTTTGAGTCTCTGATATTAACTTTCTAGGAAACATTTTTGGAATTAAAAATCTTTATGAACCTGTCTTCTAAAATCAATTGTATGCAAATTTCATCAATCTGAAACACACTTTGAAGAACCTGTATTAGACCAAAAACAGACCCAGCTGCTTGATTCCCCCAACTGAATGAAATAGTGCATCCAGTGCTGACACTTCTTTGCCTTATAGTGCCTTTGCTACTGTTTGTCTGCTTCATAACAATACATAACAGGTCACCATATTAGTGGTGGCAAAATGCCACTTGCAGATGGTCTGAGTCTGTAACAGAATCCTCGCTCACATGAGTAGTTTTCTCTAACATTTCAAAGAGTTAATGCTGATTTTGTTTAAATTGGCAGGACAATGATTATTGGTATTTGCAGCATATGGGTATTTTGCTTTGAAGCAGCAACCCAGAATCTTCTGGAAAGTTATTTCTTCCTATTTTTAATTGTAAATAGTTATTTTTGTCAATTTTAATTTTGCGGTAATTCATATGCTTGCTTTTTGTAACCAGTTGGCAGAAGCGTTAATAGATCTTCTGTGGCAGCTGTCTGCTTCAGTTCTGGGGGAAGTCTTTAACAATCGATGAAAAGGGCTTCATTGTTGTCCCATAATGTTCCTCAGTTTATGAAGAAAATTCTTCTCTGTGAAATAATCTCCAGAGGTTCTAGACGAGTTCCTACAACACAGTCTTCTTTATCAGCACATGGAGCTTTTTTAAGTCATTTGCTTTTGTAATCCAGTGGAGTTTAGCACCGAATTATGAAATAAAAATAATTCTATAGAGTAAATGTAATTGCGAATAAGCTATTAATCACTTTAGGTGGGATTGGCCTAAGAAAATTTAAAGTCAACGCCTTATTGTGAACCCGCCTTTCCCTGAGTCTTCACTGTCAAACAGGGTATTTGTAGAGAAGCGTATGCCACCCGCCACTCAGAGCAAAATCAATCGTTAATCTAATAAAATAGAAAATCTTCATAATATTCATACTGCGTGGACCTTGGGAAACGGATCCGATATCTTTGTGAATATTAACGACCTTGGAATCTTGGCGGTGGCTCAACATTCTAAGGGGCTGATGTGGCCAGTATGGCCCCACACTCAGTCGTTGATACAAGGGGGAGCAAGCAACTCAAAAACCCAAACCGTGAAGCACTTAAGTTCAAGTGTTTTATTTATACAAAAAGCCACAGCAAAAGTGGCTGATTAAACAAAGTCCTTTTCTTTTTTTAATTAAAACCTAAAAGAGTTTTACTTAAAAATCAGAGGCTGGAAGTTGGGCTCCGCCTTGTTATGCTGCTTCTGGTGCGGGCGATCTGTCTGCAGCGCGCCCTCTGACTGATCCACAGCTGACTCTGCAGCGCTCCAGCACTTTTCCACTCTCTGGCGTGCCACAGCGCCACTTCCAGAGCCGATCCAGTCTGACCACCAGGGACTGCAGGGCGACTTCCTGCATCCATGCGCCAAAACCCCGTCAGGAAGACCTGCTCTTCCGTTAAAAATGAAAGCGAGAGTAAGCGCTACTTACAGGCATGGACAGAGGTTCCCCCTCTGCCCTGATACTCTTTACTGGGCCGTCTGTGCAACTCCCGGTGATATGCCTGGCCCGCGAATCCCGCCTGCCTCTCCTCCGGCTGCGCGTCCGTCTCTGTCACCTGCAGATTCAGTTCTCCTCCTCCTTTCATTCCGAGCTCCTTTTATGTCGGCTTTTAATCAACCCTTGCTTAAACCTGAGCGCAGCATTACGCAGCGCGAATTAATGCATTCTGCCTCCTCAGACAACTACTTCAGTCCAGTGCGCATGGATTGTCACAAGGGAAAAACAAGCCAAAACAACCCAACATGCAGGAAAATTCCAAAAGTCTAAAATAAAAGGGAAGAAACTAATCATATAAACAAACATCAAAACATGCAGAGCTCAAAAAGAAAACACAGAGAAAAACAAATCATATCTTCCTCTCCAAACATGCAAAGCATAAAAGTAACATTTTTTGTTGGGAGCTGGAGAAGTACCACCTTCCTCCAGCAGAGTCCGCCGTGGATCCTCCTGAGTCGGGCCTCCTGCACAGCTGGAGCTCATTCCATTATCAGAGGATCCCACGGTATTTAAGCTTTGTCAAGACCTTTGCCTCAATGCGCGGAGTGTTGATCCAGTTGGTTAGCACACCTAAGCCTAGTATCTCTGAGAACCTTTGTTGACTTTTGAATCCAGGCTGGATTCTAACCTTATTCCCTCTCTGTTTTCCAGGAAACCCGTTTTTCCCCTGTGAAGCTCAGGAAGAGCTTAGCCTGCCGAGCCTGCCCTCTGAGCCAAGCCTGAAGCCTCTCTCTGGATTCCCATGCAGCTCTGGAGTAGGAGCTGGAAACTCAAAGCCATGGTCAACTCACTCTCAAGAAGTAGGACGCTGAAGCAGCTAGCGGACTCTGCTGAACAAACTATCTCCAGACCCAACAGTTTCCATTTCAAGGCTTTAACCAAGAACCCTCAAGGTACAAATCAGTAAACAGTCTGAATCAAGCTCCTCTGAGCAAGCGCTAACTAAACTGTCCCCCACGCAGACTCCAGTGAACCAGTTCCCCAGGCCTGAACCAGAACCAGTGGTTAACTCTGTGCTTGTAACAATAAACATTGTCTAAACCTTTTACTTCTGCTTCCGTCTCCGTGGTGTTCTGCATCACTGGGTCACACCCCTGGAACCCATTATGCGAGCTTTTGTTTAAATAGAAGAAATCCATAAATCATATTTTCCCCTGTGCAACACTGATACAGTATATCAGGACTCCTGTCTTTGTGTTTGTGTTTTCTGTGTTTTTCTCCATTCATCCACCAGGAGGCGCCTGGCTTCTGTCCGCCTCCTACACACACCTGCTGATGGTTACTTTGTTAAATGAGGTGTTCTTAAGCTGCTGACTGCCACTACCCTCGATGCCAGAGTGTTTGCCAGTTTAGGGTACTCTAGCCAAGCTGAGTTTTTGCTGAGTCAAGCTGAGCTTTTTGTCAACCTGAGTTTAACTCTCTTGTTTTTTGTCTTTTGCCTCTTTGTCTGGGAAGTCATCCTACAAACTGGATTTCTCTGACCTTCTCTCCCTGGAAGGATCAACTGAACTCTTCAAGCTGAGCTGGTGTTCAAGCAGGAGGTTTGGATCCACTTTCCCAAGAGATCGCTTTGAGCTTCTCAATCGGTAGAAAGGGATTATACTCCATACACGACCCTATCTGGCACAAGAGGAGAAATCTGAGCAGCAGTGGGTTTCTCCTCGCTCATCAATCAACTTTCAACCGTGATTCTGGGTAAGTGCTGTTCTGCCCTCCACCGAATCAGACAAACACTGGAACCATGGCACAAAGACAGGAGTCAAAGGATTCAACAACTTCTCTGGAAGCGTTGAGTGCGACAGCCAAATCCTCTTCCCCAGGATTCACAAAGTCAAGCTCCCCCACTGAGCCTGAACTAACACGCTGTGTGGCTTCCCCTCACTTTACAGTTCCAGTTGAGCAGTGTTCAGAGCAACACTTCTCCCTCTGCATTATTTCCTTCAATAAAACCCGTTAAACCTTTTCCCTGGTCTCTCTGTTAGGTTTTCTGCATTTGGGTCTGAACTTTTGTAACATCATGACTTTACAGTAGTAATGCTATCAAAGCAGTTAACAAAGCTAACCCAAGGCGAATGGCCATACTAAAGGTTTTAAATAAATGTTTGTAGATCTTATGGGTGTGGATGAAGTGGACAGAGATCTTCTGGCGTACTGAACTTTAGAGGAAGGGTTGGCTAGGTTTTTTATTGATGGATGCTGGACCTGGATTCTTTCCTGGCAAGGAAGGTGGCGAGCCGTTCCATTGAACCAGAGCCATTTCCAGCTTTCTGGAGAGCAAGTTGCCCTCATTCTACAACTACGATTGCGCGATAGGACACAACCGCACCACCGTTGACTCCTACCTCTTACTTGACTAGCAAAGTCGGCTGGAAAATTTATTTGAGCTCAAATAAGAACACTGGGGTATATTTTCTTCTTTTGTTCTATTTTTTATTATTGTTTATTACATTGAAGTACATTTAAAGTTGCAAGTTAATTTAAACTTACACTCCCGTTATTCATTGGCACTCACACTAGCCACTCCCCTAGGGCTAGCCCTTTGGAGATAAATACATACTCCCTGCTTACAGGATTACCAAATTAGTGGAATTGTTCCGCGGGTTTGTTAAATCAACTCTAGACATATATGCATTCCTCTCTCCATCCATCCCACCTAGCCCAGTCATGTCAACATTTTAGCCCTTAAGCCAGTGGTTTTATCGCCAAGAAAAAGCAGCTTCTCAAACTTGAGGTCAGGAATGTTCCTTTTTGGTGTGAAGACCAGCTTCCCCAGGCTAAACAGATATACTCTACGGAGCACTGGATGGAGTGGCGGCATTATACTTCGGGAAATTCATGAAGTGAGGTTTCTGCAGAAGTGTCAGCCTCATTATCAAAAGGAGGAGAAGCATCCTCTACAGTTGAACTGGTACATGTGGGTGTGGTGGTGCTAGTACCTTTATGTTGGTCTTCACTTCTTACACTTGCACAACACACCACCAACAGCTCTGCTTTGGCCCTGTCCTTTCTTTCTGGGGTCTGTAGCCAACGTAACTTGAACCTGGGCAGAGTCACAGCTGCCAGGAGAGCACTGTCGCTGTCCAGCACCTCTGCAAATCTTGTTTTTTTTTTTTGCCTGAAATGACATAAAGCAAACAACACATTGCTGTCTATACAAATGTGAACTCTCTCCCTCTCTCTCTCACACACATCGGTGTCGGCAGACCCTTTTCACAGGGGCCTGTGCCCCGTTGTAGATCTGCGGTGCCTGGCTATGCCTGGGGCACTGATTTTTTGATTAATTAATTTTCCATTTTCACAGCTCATCTCTAACAGCTCCGCCGCAGCTCTTTTGCGCCCCGAGCTGACAGGAAGTGTATTTGCTCACCATCTCCCGCCACAGCGCAGACGTTTAGCGGTTGATTGACAGGTCAAGTCCCTAGAGTTGTAGACGCATTGGAGAGAGAGAGACAGAGAGAGAGAAATGGCACAAGAAATGTCCTTTTCCAGGAACTGGTTTAGCAAGAAGGCTTGGCTAACTGTATTTAGCTTTATTCTGCTTTCCCTGCCTCCTTTTTCAAACATCAGGATCTGACCCAGCATGGATAGAGAAAGCTATTTCGATTTTAAGCACTTTGTAGAAAAGAAGAATAAACAATCTGGAATTCACATGGAAAATAATATAATATAGTGTAGCTTTTCTAGATGTTTGTTAATCTGCATAGTTGCTCATAAACAAACACATTGTCAGAAAATAAATAGATTTTATATCATAAAAAAATAAAAAGCTGACCAATAGATTCTCCATTATTAAACTGGTAGATTATCTTTTTTCCTGGTACAATCTTCAATTGTTTATACTCCATTCATCCATATGCATCCACAGATTAAAAGTAATCCAGCATATTAATAAAAAAAATATTCCATGATGAGAAAATCACCCATAATGTCCGGTGGTTGACATAAGAAAAGTTAGATGTTCATAGCTTATTCTCAGCATCTTGCTAATATTTACTTCAAATACTTAATTCCTCGGTTGTTAGACCGCAATGTTTGGTATGGTTCTTTTCATCGTCTTCTCATCTACAAGACACAAGTGTCTGCATATTTTTTATGACGCAATTTGAGCCAGATACATTCTCTGTTCGAATTCATGGGCTGCGTCCTCCAAGAACGAAGTCTACCTGGACTGGATTCTTTGAAGTCCTTAAAGGAATAGTACACCCAAAACATGATTAGCCTTCATTTTCT
>JAGKQL010003293.1:0-12980 GCA_018398635.1 Cyprinodon brontotheroides | reverse complement strand
AGAAAATGAAGGCTAATCATGTTTTGGGTGTACTATTCCTTTAAGGAGACCGGAAGAGTCCCCTCAAACAGGTCTATGCTTCGGCGGGTTTTACCGCCATTGGCTTTGTTGCTTACCAACCGTGAATGTTGACACACAAAGCAGGAAAAGAATGAATACTGAAGTTTTCAAAACTGTTTGTTTTTTATTTATTTATTGTAAAGTGGACAAAGACTACACTCATGAGAATTCAGAGTGGAATTAGGGTGGAAAACCACCGGGAGCATGAACAAATAAAAGCAAATGTAAATAACCTGCTGCTGTCATTTTGCGCATCTCTGATGTTGCTGCTATTTTCAAATATCCATTATTGTAAAAATGTCCATAGCTGTATAATGGTTATTTATTCTCCAGGTGCACAGTTTTATATTGTTAAAACACTTTACAGTATTTTATTGTTTATATTTTAATTCTTCCCTATTATGTTATTCTTATACACTTTCTAAGGTCCTCATTTGTTTGACCATTTTCAATAATCTTTCTAATGCTGTAAATTTGCCCATTGTGGGAAAATAAAGAGATTTTCTATTTCATTATATTATATAAAAGGGGTAGAAAGATAGCAGTAAATCTGAACAATTAATGTATAAAAAATATATCTGTTACTGCTGTTCAGAAAATACCTATCATTTCCGAGAATTGAAAAAACAACTTTGAGTCATATTTGAACTGATGCAGCTTGGTCTGTCTTCTACTCACCCAAATTTAATTTACATATTCAGAAAATAGAGAATATTAGCTTTCATATAATGTACTGCACATGTAATCTGGGCTTACAGTTCCTAAGTTATTTGCTTTTCCATTTGGGTATGCAAAATAGGCGAGGATTACCAAAAATGAGATGGGTTTTAAGTTGTACACCACACCAATTTCTATTTTTGGAAAATGATCAACATGTTTGTACTCATGGTGTGATAAAATGGCCAAGGGGGTTCACAAGTCTAAAAAGGTTTGGAACCACTGCTCTAGACTACTTGACTTCATCTGAGGAGATAATTAAGCCACTGGATTAAGTTGTGTTGAACCAGTGAGAGATATAAAAATATATGTGGGATTGCATGTTTTTATTAGTTTGGTGAGATTTACGCAACTGTTAGGTACAGAAAAATATGGAAGTATGGAACTGCCACATGACATACATTTATTCTGAAGCGGTGTCTAATTTTGTATTTTTTTTTTATTTAAGTTTACAAAATGTTTTGTTTTTTTTATTTCCATGTACAGAAGGTTCCATTAAGCAAACACATTTTCCTTTCTGATGTTATAGAAGATCAACACTCTTGCACAGCTGGTATCAGTACGTACAGTATACAATATAAATGTGACATGACTTATTATTTTACAAAGTGGACACCATTTGTTTTGGCTTCATCCAAAATACCGTCTGCGTCACAGAAAGAAGCATTATGACAGCATTTTCAGATTCAGATGTCACAAACAATGAAAATGGATTGGCTCATTGTTGTCATGTAGGGTAAGCAAACAAATTAAAAAGCTCTAGATGTGTTTGCCTTGGTTGTAAAAAAAAGTTAAATCTATTTTTTTCTTTGTACAACTGACAGGGGAATATTGTGGAGGGCTGCCACCTGTTTTCTCTTTTAGAGCTCATTCAATCCAGTTATAAACATGTGATTTTCACAGCACTTTTCTACACATTTTCAATAACATTCTCATTATAGTATATATATAAATATAAATATATTCCAGCACAAGTGAGTTTCTCCGAATGCATGTTTTTTCCCCTCTCTCTTTAAATCTGTGTGAACAAGCTGCTTCTGCTTGACTCTCGCTTCCTTTGTCTGGAAAACACATTGCCGAGGGAAACAAGCACATTCATCTCACACTGTGCACACTTGGTAACCAGGGAAAACAGCAAAAAAAAACAAGATGTAGAGCAAGTCACAGGAAGCCTGGGACTGGATGCAAACCAATGCCCAGGGATAAGCAGAGAAAGGGATTTAGAGAAAACACATCCATATACACTTGTATCTTTGGATTTCATTACATCAAGTAAATGGCTCCAAGCTTGCTTGCTCAGTCATGTAGTGGTTTTACACACATTTGAAACGTAATCCAAACAATGAGATTTAAGTTGAGTTTTACCCAATGGGGAGAATTAACAGAAACAGAAAGATACTCTCTCTAGTCTAAGTCAAAGAATAAAATAAAATAAAAAAACACGAAAAGACTTCATGAGTCGATAATAACTCATTTATACAGACAAAACATTTGATTGTAATTAACTAAGATTGGATCTTGGAGCTTATATAAAAGGTAAAATGTTAAAAACAAAACACCGAAACATGGAATAATTTCTAAGCACTTTTAAGTGTTTGATTCCTTTAGCTCAAAGAATTATTTATTTTGAAAAATAATTTTCTATAGGCCATTTTCAATGGTATATAAACCAGGATGTTAATAACTAATTACATCCATCCATCCATTTCCGGTCATGCTTATCCCAAGTGGGGTGGCGCAGGGTGCTGTCTACAGGCAAGAGGCAGGGTACATCCTGGACTGGTCACCAGGGCAACACAGACAAACAGGACGAACAACCATTCACACACACACTCACACCTAAGGAGAACTTAGAGATGCTAATAAACCTGACAGTCATTTTTTTAGACTGTGGGAGGAAGCAGAAGTACCCGGAGAGAACCCACGCATGCATAGGGAGAAAATGCAAACTCCATGCAGAAAGACCCCGGGCCAGGATTGGAACCCAGAACCTTCTTGCTGCAAGGCAGCAGTGCTACACACTGCGACAGCCCAAATAGTTACATTTACTCTGTTAAATTTACCTGAATAAATAAGGAACAAAATTACCTTTTTGTTATAGTTGTACACTGCCTCTTTTCTACTTTTATCATATAAATAGAATGATTCTATATAGGTATCTGGGTCCCAAGGTCTCCTGAATAGGGTGTGTAAGAATGGTGGGGCTATAATGGCATATTTGCTGTTCTATGAGGCCTAATGCAAGCCCTAGAATTAAACAACAGGTTTTCTTCCTTTTATGGCATAAGGTTCATGAATATTTAGATGAGCTATGTGCTTGATTGGATTTGGTTTACAAATCTGGAGCGAAGCTGCTGACCAAAGACGCACGATTATATATAGCAACAAGAACTCACTCACTGAAACATCATCAAATTGTTGATATGGTAGGGTGACCAGACGTCCTCTTTTTCCGGGACATGTCCTACATTTTATACCTAAAAAAATGTCCGGGGGAAGCATTTCAAAATAGTCACAGCATTTTGGTCAATTACAGTGCAGCAGCACATACTCGAAACAGGGAGCCAGCAGGGGACAGACAAACCAAACCGACCAGTGAGCGGGGTTGCCTGCTTAAGCCCGTGGCAGTTGCTGCGAAGGCCCCGTTGCCTACAGTGGTAGGCGATGGGGGAAGCATACCGCCAACGGTTGGGTTTGATGTCGAGTACCCAATCCCGGTCAAGTCAGCGGTGAGGACCAGCAGAGCGACTCATTGTGCTCAGAAGCACCTGCTTCCCGCATTCTTGTAGAAGTAAACCCAATTGTCTAGACTTAACAGCTAAACTGGTGTCTTACATCTACCTATTCATGTTCTTGGGCCAGTGAACCAGTGTGCTGGTCTGGATGTAAGTTCGAGGGACATGACAAAAGTACAAGGTACCAAATCAAAACGATTCACGAATGATCTGAATTACGCCCGGTTTTTAAATTCAGAGTTTAAATTGTCAGATTTACTGCTGCGAGAAAGGAGGTGTTGATGGGTTTGAACTTCTCTTACGTCCATTTCACCCACTGACCTATCGTTATTCATCTATGACAATGGAAACTCAGTTTTGCATTATTTGACCCCTTTAAAGAACATTGAGAAAATCTTTACTCTTACTTGAGTAAATTCTTATTGTTCTACCTTCTATTTCTTTATCTTTTCCTGATATGTATACAGTTCCTATTGTTAGCCTTAAGTTTATAAGTTTATGTTGAAAAAATTATGTAGAAAGGGTTTTTTACTCCCTTTTTGTAATTATGTATTTTTTTTTTGTATTTTTATTTTATTTCTTTATATACCAGAATTTGCACTTAACTCTATAAAATTTTTCATTTTAAACATTAAATAGATGTTAAGAGACAACAATTCTATATATCTCAAATCTTAATCCATTTTGGTTCTTTTGTCCCCTTGAAGATGAAACATTAACCCACCATATCTGGGAATGCAGATTAAGTAAAACGTTTTGGTGTGACTTTAAAGGCAAACTAAATATTCTCTTTACACTGAATCATCATAATCCAGCTTCTGGTTTCCATCTGAAGTAAGGAGTCTAACATCTTCATTATGGGTTGGTTTGCATTGGACGTGGGCATTTGTATGGTCTCGGTTCGTTTAAGTTTTCTTTTGAATTTGGAGTTTCCTATTGAATTATGTTTTTCTTTGTTTGGTAGTTTTCTTGGTTTAATTGCTATTTTGTAGTGTTTTTGGATGTATTTGAGTTCTTAAGCTTTTCTTTGTTGCCCTCTTGTGTTGGTTTCCTTAGCTCCCTTCTATTTTTAGGATTTTAGACTAGTTGTACAAAACGTTTCAATTGCTTACACAAATAATGGAACTAAATGAACTCGATACAGCTTTATAATGATGTAGTACTTAATAACATATCAACCTTTTTTAGTTTTATTTTGTTTGGAATGATGTCATACATGTAAAGAGTTACCAGCATATTTGAATGAATTAAAATTGATTCAGTGAGTGAGTGTTTTAGTAATGTAGATATTTGTGAGAGCTATCTATCCTTTGAAAGGAAACTTCCCTACACACGAGTCTGTTTGTAAACACTGGAAACAAGCTGGTTGCTCAATTTGTCACAGGCGGCTATGGTTTAAGCGCATCCTCCTGTCCCTTTGGGTTTGAGTGTCTAAATTTGTACCCATTTAGAAATAAATCCGCTTTGTTTCGCCACAAACACCTGCGTAAATGTGGTTCGAGTCACTTCCTCTTTATTACCAACAATTACAAGCGATCAGACACTCCGCGCACCGGCGTCCGATGAAATTCAGAGGTCAGAAGAACTCAACACAGGTAAAACCGTGCAGCTACAAATCATGCGTCTCCGTTTACCGAGCTTGTCTCACGGATGTATGCTGCACCTCACTTTGTTTAATTTAATAACAATGTTTGAACGAACCTGGTTTGACATGCAAAGTAAGGACAACTAAAGGAACTTTGTCTGTTCAGTTCTTCTGAAATAAAGATTATTGATAATTAACCCTAAAAGAAAATTAAATATATACTAATTCTAGGAGAAAAAAACAATCCTATATACTGCTTTTATCAAAAAAGATATTTTTCCTCTACTCTTGCTTTAATTTTCAAGGTAAATGCTGTGTATTTTAGTTTGGCTCACTGGTAATTCCAGACTACATTCATCAGGTGCGCCAGGGTGGGGTCAGTGTTGTTTTTCTTTTGTTTTAAAATGGGGGCACAGGTGAAAAAGAGCATAAAACAAAAAACAGGGCTATCGTTTTTAACTTTATTAAATGAACCACAGAACCAAAAAACAACTGAGAAACAAAGTTTCATGTCCATGTCCTTTATTTCAATTTAAATTTGATGTCATTTCAATTGAAGATTGATGTATTTCACTGTTAATTTCACTTAATCTAAAATTAAAATTCTTTAACTACAGAAGGATAAAACTAATGAAATAATTAACTGTAAAGTCCATTGTGATGGTGTTGCATGACCACACTGTTAATAAATAAAGTTTGACCAAAGTAATATCTTAAAAGAAAACACCAAAGTAATATGTTATGTTCACGGTCTTTGAAATGAAGATTAAAGTTAAAGAAGGATACTATTTTTTAATGTACATTTAATGATTGGGGAATTGCACATATTTTTGACTCATCTGAAATAAAAATGCTCAGACAGCAATTTTGAATCATAACTTAAGGCCCTGTTAGTCAGACCCACTATCAGAATAATATCAGAATCAGTTTTATTTGCAAAAACAAAGAATAAAAATAGGTATTACAATCTGAGAGCACACTTGAATATAAGAATATAGACTTTAAAAGATACAAAGATAATGAGATAAAGGCACAGTATGTACATAAATGTACAACACATTTATTGTGTTAAAGATACACATATACATATATACACATATGCATATACACACACACACATATATATATATATATATATATATATATATATATATATATATATAATAATTTCTAATAGCATTAAATTAGAGTCACTCATTCCTGTATAAACCCTGTGAGCGCATAATTTAATATGACATATTAAAAAAATCCCCATCAGTTTTCAGCATATGTTTAGTTTCTGCCCAAATATATATACTCACCGGCCACTTTATTAGGTACCCCATGCTAGTAACGGGTTGGACCCCCTTTTGCCTTCAGAACTGCCTCAATTCTTGGTGGCATAGATTCAACAAGGTGCTGGAAGCATTCCTCAGGGAGTTTGGTCCATATTGACATGATGGCATCACACAGTTGCCGCAGATTTGTCGGCTGCACATCCATGATGCGAATCTCCCATTCCACCACATCCCAAAGATGCTCTATTGGATTGAGATCTGGTGACTGTGGAGGCCATTTGAGTACAGTGAACTCATTGTCATGTTCAAGAAACCAGTCTGAGATGATTCCAGCTTTATGACATGGTGCATTATCCTGCTGAAAGTAGCC
Source organism: Cyprinodon brontotheroides (assembly GCA_018398635.1). NCBI lineage: Eukaryota > Metazoa > Chordata > Actinopteri > Cyprinodontiformes > Cyprinodontidae > Cyprinodon > Cyprinodon brontotheroides. Next base: position 6,236 of record JAGKQL010003293.1, on the reverse strand, counting down.
ATCAGAAGTTGGGTACATTGTGGTCATAAAGGGATGGACATGGTCAGCAACAATACTCAGGTAGGCTGTGGCGTCGCAACGATGCTCAATTGGTACCAAGGGGCCCAAAGAGTGCCAAGAAAATATTCCCCACATCATGACACCACCACCACCAGCCTGAACCGTTGATACAAGGCAGGATGGATCCATGCTTTCATGTTGTAGACGCCAAATTCTGACCCTACCATCCGAATGTCGCAGCAGAAATCGAGACTCATCAGACCAGGCAACGTTTTTCCAATCTTCTATTGTCCAATTTCGATGAGCTTGTGCAAATTGTAGCCTCAGTTTCCTGTTCTTAGCTGAAAGGAGTGGCAACCGGTGTGGTCTTCTGCTGCTGTAGCCCATCTGCCTCAAAGTTCGACGTACTGTGCGTTCAGAGATGCTCTTCTGCCCACCTTGGTTGTAACGGGTGGTTATTCACTGCATGAAAAGCGAGATTTTTCAGTCCCCGTCCCCCGTAAACTCCCGCAGATCTGCCTGATTTTCGTCAGTTTCCGACAATTTGCAACCCGTGCTTGTCCGCGTTTGTCGTGCCACAAATTGTCGGAAACGGACTCTGACGTATGTGGAGAGCGATCAGCTGTACTAATGGCCCCACTTAGCATATGAATGCAGCAAACCCGCGCGGCTGGCTGTAGGTCTGGCTTGAATAACCTTCTCAGTATTGGCTGAAACCAATTATTCTCAAAACAAAATGAAATCGCTCGTGATTGGCAGCAAACCACACGTGGCCACGCCAGGCTTTAATTTTCTTACTGAGTATTGGACGGAACCATTTCTTTTTAAACAAGTAAAGTCGCTCGTGATTGGTTGGCATATATATATTTACATATATATATATATATATATATATATTTATTCATTCATATGGTGTGTATTTATGTTATCCTACACTACTACACTATTAGGCTACCATCAAAGACATGAATGAATTTATACAGAAATGAACATTTGCCAGGAAGCTGTTTATGCAAAGAAAGAGCTTCTTTATTAAAACACACAATAATAACTATATAACGCTGTGATCCAAACACATGCGTATCTAAAAATTAAAACTCCGTGAACGGTCCGTTTGCTTCCTCGGGGTTGGAGGTAACAGGCAGCATTCCCTCCGCCAGGCAGGTCCGATGTGCAGATGCCTGCACAATGCGTGGCCTTGTACTTCGGCATCGCTTCTAACCCGGGACTGCAGCTTAATACAGAGTTCAGTGAGATCCGGCCCTACGAAATGGCGGCCACCGTACAATCCATCCAGAGACACGCCGACGACGCCATCTTCTTCGTCGGACATGAGGTCGACGGTGGCGATCTTCCAGAAGTTCCACTTCCTCATCTGCTACTTTACTCTGCCTCGCTTTTCAGCAGCTGAAAAAAAAAAATGAATCAGCGCACTGCGTATAGACACAACACATCTATCAATGCACCTGAAAAATAGTCACCAAATAAAGTCTTACCCTCTTTTCTTCTAGCCCGACTCCGAGCAGATAGCCTGGCAGCCTCCGCACGCAGCGTGTTGGCTGGCTTGGCGTGTATCTGAAAGCTCCTGCGTGCGCGTCTGGCATCGTCTTGCCTTACAGGCAGCTGGAAAACAAATGAGAGTGGTATGAATAAAAAAAAAAATCAAAATGCTAAAGTCACAGTAACAAGGAAGGAGAAAACATTAAAACAAATCACTTACACACAATGTCGTCTTTAACAACATCGCGGTAAATCTGGATTCTGCTCTAGATGGCCCGGTGCCAAGTTAGGAGGTCACCGCCTCATTGTGAGGCGTGAATGTAGTCTGTGAAAAAAAAAATGTACAGCTATGGTCGGTATCTATCCGTATCCATGTCCTTTACCGCAGAATGAAAGCATATTCTTTAAATCTTACCCTTGCTCCGTCATAGCACCTGCAATTAGTCTCCGAGTTGTGAAGACGACGTACTGCTTCCTGTGAATCACAAAAAATACACTTTCATATATAAACTTGTTCTTGAAGGCTGCTTACCTAGCTAGGCTAGGTTGTCTTTAGCTTGCTTAGCTAGGCTAGGGTTATCTTTGTACACTTCCTAGCTAAGCTAGGCTTTACTTAGCATAGCTACCCAGTGCATCGAACATATATTTACGCTAGTTAGCGTGGCGTTGTGCACCAAATCTTCTCTTCCTCGGGGATTTAAGAATATCCCGCCAAAGTTGCTTCCGACTGCAGAAGAGCCGCCATCTTGTCACTCTAAGGACTGCAACCTGGAGTGCATCGAATTCTCCAGCTGGGTGAGGCGCCCATTCGTAGTCGGCAGTATGTTGGGTGTAAGCTATTGGCAAGGGTGTCACGCTGATAGCAATCCAGCAGTTTCTTCTCGTCAGTCTGTCGGGCTGGCCGAAAGTTGTGGACTAAGAGCAGTTGGAGGCGAGTTGAACGCGAGACGTCGTGCAGCCATTGTTCCGCGTGGCTGAAAACAAAAATACAAACAACGACGGCGCGTTGAGATTCTTCTGAGCGCAATAACACGAACATGCTGGTCGCGGTAGTAGTGCAAAAATACCGTGGGTTGGGCCGTGGGTGAAGGCATCGAATCCTCAATCCTGCGTACTCTGGGAGGACTAAATAAATATAATAAATTACCGGAATTGGCGGTAATGCTAAATTGTTTTGAAATGCGGTGGTGATTTTTTTTTTTAAGTTTGGAGGTATCATTTCAAAGGGGATGTTTATGTCTACTAAGAATTTATAATCCAGTTTAGCGTATTATCTGTGCCTCATTCATTCTATTAAAAACAGTTTACCTAATTCCTTTATTATTCCTGGACTCCATAAGATTGAATTTGAGCAGATGGACATTAGAGATATAATAAATGCAACAACAAGTTTTTAAATCAATATTCTATAAATAATATATACCCAGGAAGAACAAAAAGCTAACAGCTCTCTTACAAAATTTTAAGAAATCTATGATAGTCAAAATTAGGGACAAATTATTTGAAATTCCCAATTCCTCCTAAATATAAAGAATTACAATTTAAAATAATAAAACACATGACTTATGTATAAAATATGAGTTTTTAAGAGAGAGATTTAAGTTTAATGTTGAGAACTTGTGGCTTTTATTTTAACTCAACTGGAAACAACTATACATGCTGTTTTGTAAATGTAAAGATAAAACTTATGGGATCAACTTCGAATCTCACCGTATTTCCTAAAACAATAAATTTAGATTTTATTTTTCCATAGCAATATATTAAATTCGGTTTATCCATTAAAGAAAAAAAAATTTGGAATTTTTAATCAATATTCTCTAATAATTGTAACAAAGTATTATATCCATAAATGTCAGTATGCAATATGCTCCCTCTCAAATCCTCTGCTCTCAAAAAATGTACATGGGCACCCTTTTCCACGAGATGTCTGAAGGTAGGAATTTAAAATGCATTCAGGTGGCTGATTATTGAAGGAATTTCAGTTGGTATTCCCACTGATTAAATTTACTTTAACTTACTATTATTATTTTTATTTCATTTATTTGTTTATTTTATTTTGCATACTTTGTTAAATTCTTTGTATGAACATTTCATAGACAATAGAAGATTTACACCTTACATGTTATTATTTGTTATTTGTGACATTGGCTGAGATTGTTATTCAAACATATATTCAATAAAAACGATCAAAAAAATTCGTTTATAACCGCCGACACAGCCAGCGGTTCTCCTGATTAAAGCCTGTTTTTGAAATAAGTTATTTTGTGTACCTTTTTACATAACATTTACATACTGAGTAATCCTAACCAGTACTTTAATTAAAATGGAAATCAGTTCAAGCTGGTGCTGGTGGTGCAGGCTCTATAATTGAAGGCTATACTGGGGCCTACGGTCTTTCCCCACTACATCTATTTGGGGGATTATTTATTGCTTGCACGCTTTGGGCCGCGCCAATACCAATTTAGCATGCTGACCTATGTCCATATGACCACAGTGTAGCAATCTTCTGATGGCTGCTTCCAACAGGATAATGCGCCATGTTGCTCTGGTGAATCATCTCAGAATCATTTTCTTGAAACTTTTCCACTTTAAGTGGTGGCGAATTCTGACATATTGACAGGCAACATTTTGTTTTTATATTTGAAACACTACATTTTTAAAAAATAAGTACTGCTCTAAATGTATATATATCTGTAAGCTAAAGATCTGTTTTAGTCTCTATACTTTAATTAAATAAATCAATTCAAGCTTTCCAAAATGCTGCCAGAGTCTATACTGGGCACAGATCTCTTTGTATCAGAGATTTTCTATGCCTTTTAGAAAGATATATCTACTTGGGGTCAAACCCCCCACCTACAGCCCCTGGTTTGCATTTGTATAGCTCACGGCGTGTTCCTTGCCCAGGCACATGTTACGGCCTCCCCTGGAATGCCATGGGGGGAGGCATGGGAAGGCTGCTGCCCTAAGAAAGTCCACGTCAATTTCTGACAATTTACGGGAGTTTTCGGCGACGCCAGTAAATTGCCGTAAACTGCGCCTAACCTCAGAGTTCCACGATGATACAGTGCCATATATTGGCGGCTAGAAAATCCACTTTCATGCGTGGTCATACGCGTTCAAAATTATGAAATCACCCTCCTTCCCTACACTGATGCTCAGTTGAACTGCAGGAATTGTGTGACCATGTCTACGCGCACAAATACACTGAGTTACCATGTGGATCATTGTTAAGCAGTTGGACAAGGTGCTCTAATAAAATTGGCCCGGTAAGTATATATATATACTTCATATCTATATATATATATATATATATATTTTTTTTTTTTGGGAGTAAGTGAGTAGCTGACGCAGTATACAGTAAACTGTTCCTTACGGTTATCAGAGACAACCTAGGGAAGAACTGTTCTATGCCGATTTGTTTCTGTGCAGCATATAATAGGAACTGACCTTGGGAAAAAAAGTCTAAACAAGTTTTGTCATGAATGTGCGAGATCTCTACGTATTTTAGCTACCCATTTTTTTTTTTTAGCTTTACATCTGCTCAAGTCCTGGGTGTCAGGTAGGGCAACCATTTTTTTTTTCTTTCTGGAAAGCTAATTGTACATTTTAGGTTTAAGTTCACCTGTTAGGTGGATGAGCCGGACCACACAGTGAAAGGAAAAAGCATAGGAAACAGTGCAGAAGATGACTGGCCAGCCTCTGGTGAATTGATGTGGAAATCACCGGTTGCTACAAGAGTTATATGGGTCTTTAAGGTCAGAGGGAAAAGGCCATGTCAGGTTATTGAGAAGGGTGGTAACAGAGAACTGAAATTGAATCCACAGTTGACACTGTTTTACAAAAGGATGAGGTGATGCACTTTAGGAGTTTCGGAGACAGGTCCATCAAGGGGCAGTCATTCGTGTACATAGCGGCTTCTGAAAGTTAGTCGAAAGGTGGTCAGAAGGTCAAAGGTCACTCTTCTGCTTCTTGCTACGCAGAAGTGGCAAGAAAAACAACAACAATGGTGGCCAATAATGCGGAGACTAGTATTTATGTTTAACCATCTTGGAAAGATTGAGTTTTTATTTTTGGGAAAGATCGCTAGTTGTTCTCCGGCACTACCATCCGTCTTTACTTCCGAAAACACAGAGCACCCTTGCCTGTGACGTCACTGCATCCTCTACTGCGCATGCAGGACACTAGGTTGTATGAATGCAGTTCATACAGGAGATCACATACAAGTCACATATATTTGGAAATGTTAACAGCAAAGCAAAAAAATTTAGTTTGACAAAAAGAGCGGAATTGAGCATTAAAGGAATAGTACACCCAAAATATGATTAGCCTTCATTTTCTACTCACCCCCATGCTGAACAAAACTCTGGAGTACTTTTTTGATATCTCAAATGCATCTGGAGATCTGGGAGGCTTCTTGCTGTCTGCTGACATTCAAATAATGGAGGTCCATGGCGCCCGAGGCAGAAAGGTCCATAAAAGTCCACAAAAAACGTGTCAATATTCCTCCATACTGCTCGTCCAATGTATTCCAAGTGTCCTGAGTGGGTAGCGTCCATAATTTACTCGAAACGAAGTCATTTAGAATGTTTTTAGAGCATAAACAGTAGTGTATAGGATTTCCTGAAAGCGTGCGCATGCGAGTTCATGAGTCTACGGAAACCGCAGCAGACCAAACCAGATGAAAGGGCACATTCAGCTCGGCAAAGAACTCATGCTCTTCCTCAACACTGAAGTCC
>JAGKQL010003291.1:0-24329 GCA_018398635.1 Cyprinodon brontotheroides | reverse complement strand
CTGAATTAAAAACACTGATCATTTATTGAACAGTATGTAATAATTTCATACTTAATGTAATTTAAGAAGTTTGTTTTCTGAATGCTGAGCCGGACTTTTCCTTTAAAATGGGCAAGATGGAAGTGATACTGTGTGGTTGGACCGGCTGTATCTTCCATAAAACCTGGGAATACTGATGGACACCAGCCTCTGTTTATTTATTTAAAGTGATTAAACTGTAGAAACAAAAGGCTGGATTATTTTGGTTTAAATACTTGTTAAAAGTTCAGATTAGCAAGTGGCTCAAGCTTGGAATGAATTACTGAACAAAATGTGTTAACTTAGCTTATACGTTAGAAGTTTAAAGGATTTAGTTTTAACTTTGGAATCAAGTTCGGATTAAACGTATTTGTACATTTAAAATCCGTTATTTCTTTGACAGCAACATTAATCAGGGCTCCTACATTATAACAAGTCTTAAAGTTACTCATTTCAATTTAATACCTTAAATTTCCTTTAAGTATGAAATCTGTTGTCTTGGGTATTATATGCAGGAAAAACTCCCGGTCTCAATAGCTAACGAGCTATTAGCTCAACAGCAGCATCGGCAGTGACGCGTGGCGAAGAGGGACACTTTAGTTGTTTATACACATATTAACACAGTCTGTGTGTACAATTCAAATTTAATCTGATTTAAATACATTTATTTTCTTAAATTCCAGGAATGCTCTTTTTTTTCCCCTATTCTTGTGAAATGGGTTTTATTTTATTCTAATTGGTCCTAAAAAGCCTTAAATGTAACTTTTGGAAACTCGTAGGAACCCTGTTTTCATACAAGCAGCCACCATGTTTGTGTTTTAAGGTAAATAAGATGATGGAGGTGGCTTTTACGATTTAAAGCAGCCATTTTCTTTCCTTCCTTCCACCTCCTTTTGGAGAAAATAACTTTAAAATCTTAAGCTACTATCCTGCTATAGATCATCTCTGCAGCACTTTAAGACTTTCCCTGAACAGGCTGGTTTTCCTGCCTGGCAGCAGGTTTATTAAGCCGTTTAGTGGCGTGGATCTAACTAACTCCTCCTCCTTGCACATGCGAGCGGTTAAAAAACGGTCAAGCCTAAGCTCCTTCTGTTCTGTTGCTCTAGAATATGATACCAGGCTGTGAAAGTGAGGACGGTAAACAAGCAGAACCTAAAGACATTAACATTAGCAAACATTAAACCAGCTCTTTTTTTTAATGGTGGTTTGGTTTAGGGTATGTTTCTCCACTAGGTGGTGCTGCTGCAGCATTCTAGCATTAAAAGCAGTGTGGATCAGAATGTTGTGAAAAATGTTTTTGATGTGTTGCTTGTGTCCAGAGAGCCGAGCAGGCCTTGCTGCAGCTGAGAGCGATGAATGGTCTCCTGCGCTAAACTGGATGGTATGGGAATGATGGACCTCCCTAATGGCCAATCAAGCATCTCCAACACGGCTGCTACAGCCTCCGAGGTAAGCCCCCCCTCTCCTCCATGGCGGATCGTCTCGTTCTCTTTGCAGGATCCCTTATCTTTAGCGCCGCTGTGTTCGCTGCTGTTTGATTCTGTTGGACATTTAGGATTCTTAATCAGGTTTCCTTAAAATATCTTTTTAAAAGGCATTGAATTCTTCAAAATAAAACTAAGGCCTTAATTGGTATTAAAATGTCTTAAATCAGTCTTTCATAGGTCTTAATTTTTTAAAACATCATAAATACGATTGTTTTTATAATGATTTATTTTTGTAATCTAAATAAAACATTAAAATTGACAAAAAATGTTTTATTATTTAAAAATAATAATGGCTCGGCCATTAGGGCTGCAACAACGAATCGATAAAATCGCTTAAAATCGACTTTTTAAAAGCGTTGGCAACGAATTTCATCATCGATTAGCTGTGTCGCGTTGATGAATGCATAGTAACGCGCGATTAATGCGTCATCACTGCCACTTGACTGAAACAGGGAAAAAAGAAAAATTACAGCAGAGCGAGTGCCAGGTGCAGGTGTGTGCAGTGTTGCCAACTGCATGCACTTTGTGGCTATATTTAGTGACTTCTTCAGACCCCTCCAGCCGCACTATTTAAAAAGTTTAAATCTTCTGGCAAAAGATAAAGTAAAGAAAGAAGATCCTATGCCAATTTATGGAAGTAAAGCAGAATAAAATCCAGCAAGATCAGTAATATGTCAATAAGTATATGCCACATTCCCACGTAAATATCTGTCTTTGGAGGATGTGTTTTTAGCACTCCTGGAAGAACTAGCACCTCTTAGTTCTTTCCAAATACAATTATAATTTGAATCCTGGGGCTATTTTATCTCTATGGTTCGAGTATTTTCTTCCAAGTAGCAACTTTAACTGCTATACTTTCCTGTCTTAAAAAGGCAGAACTCTTCTAGTCTAAAAAAACTCATTTGTTGAAAATGGGGACCTATTGTTTGAACCCCTTAGGGGCTTTTAAAAACAAAAATGTCTTTTTTGCACCTCATGAAACAAAGTAGCCTATATTTTGTGGATGTACAGCTACATTTCTCATGTAAGATGTTTAAGCGTAGTTTTAACACAAACATTTATTTTTCATATTGCACCAGTGCAGTTAATGAGCAACCTGTACTTGTGTGCTTTGTTTGTTCTGTCTAAAATGTTTTATTTTGGAATAAAGAGGTTAGTATAATATATTTTTTGTCCGATTAATTGAAAAAATAATCGGCCGATTCATCGATTTTACAAAATAATGTCGTTAGTTGCAGCCCTACTAGCCATTATTGGTTCCGTCGATAGAGGAACCAATAAAGCGTTGTTGCAGTCGGGACATTTGGGAGATCATGCATTAACTTTTTTGTCTGGAAAATCTGAGCAAGTGTAAATTTAACCAAAGTTGTCTCCAGCCAAGTTTTTCTCCATGGCTAAAACCAGGGAACATACATGAGGCTCAGTGGATTTAGTGCAAGAAGTGATTCAAGCTCAGAGCGATGGGAATTAAGGCAGTGGAGTCAAACAGCTGGTATTTCTCTGTTTAGTTCCACCCTTGTCTCTCTTAACCAGCATACCACTTATCACCAAATCAAACATACTAAAGAAAACCATACAAAAGAAAAATAGCTGCAAAAAAGACTTTAGCACTGGTTATGTTGGGGCTTTAAAACTGATTTGTTTTGTTCCCTGCTAAAACAAAGTTTGTGAAGATTCTAGTTAAATAATTGTTCAAATATATCTGTCATTTGTGTGTTTTTAGCTCTCTTCCTGTATGGGAAGCTTTTCAAAATTTGAAACATTAGTGCAGTGGTTTATGTTAAAATAAACCTTAAGTTGTCGCAAGCGTTTCTTGTGAATTTGGTCTTAATTTTTTATTTCAAGTGGCATTAAAAAGTCTTAAAAAGTCTTGAATTTAACTTACCTTATGCTGTAGGAACTCCGTTATTATTGGTTTAATTTTAATTTGATGGTAGCTGATTTCATCCACGTTCAGCAGCTTAAAGTTCTTAAAGTGGTGTTTTCACTGACAGATTGCCTCATATTCCATTCTGTTGCATAACAGGCACATTTATTTGTAGCACAATTCAAAGTGCTTCACGTGACGAAAGCATCAAATAGGAAAACACAAAAAAGCACCTTGAAATTTGGGATTATTGTTGTTATTTAAATAAAAATTATATTTTAATATAATTTATGCTTCAACCAATTCATGCATTTACAAGATGCTATGTCGCCTATTAAACGCCACTTTATTTTTGCTTCAGCAGCTACAAGATCCCTCAAATAAATAAAGGACACAGCTAGAAGAAACGTCAATTAGATATTCCCATAGCAGTTTTCTAGTCCTTGGAGGAAAGGAATAGAAATGTTTAGAAATGGGTCAGTGCTTGAAGAAAACTGGGATTCTCTGTCTGGCCTGGAAAAGCCTGCTCTGTCCTGCTCCATCAAGTTCTTACTTTGTTCCTCTTTGTTTGTTTCTCCCACTCAGAGGAGCAGCAGCTCAGAGTCCCTCAGCGATAAGACGTCCTCGGAGCTGAAGAAGAGTTTTGATGCCGTTGTGTTTGATGTGTTGAAGGTCACTCCAGAGGAGTATGCAGTGAGTATCAAATGATTTTCCTCCTGTCTTGTTAAACTCGTGTTTAAAAGCAAAAGTGTTCAGCGAGCTCAGATTAGGAGTGCTGGACTAAGACTGGAGAAGGAAACGAGGTCTGGATCAGTAATTATTAATGATGTTTGGCAGTGCTAAGAGAACTCCCCCACCGATCAATGCAGAAACTTTCCAAACTTTGTCTCTAAATCTATTTCAGACTCATGTCTGTAACAAACTGGCTTCACTCTGTGATTCCCAATTCCCTTTGTAATGGTTCAAACAGGAATCTCTTCTTGATCTGTGGTTAAAATGTTTCGCTGCTGTTTCCTGCGCTACCATCGTCAACCACAGGATGGCAGTATTATCTACATTTTTGTCTAAGATTTTCTCACTAAGAATTAAAGGTATTTTAAATCTGTTTAAGGTTCTAAATGTATGCTTAGAGCCTTTTATCAATCAGATTTTCTGTCTAGTTTGTAAAAGATTTGTTGTTCAAACAAGAAGACGTCGTGTTTGTTTTGCATAATGCATGCAGTAACACAAAGCAGTGATGCAGCAGCATAATGGAAATGCAAACATTGGCTCTGGATGTAAAAGCAGTTATTAGCAGCTCTTTCTACCGACCGTAGGGGTTCGGCTGTTCAGCCGGTCTAAACAGCTGCTGTTTTGTTTCCTTAGGGCCAGATTACCCTCATGGATGCTCCTGTGTTCAAAGCCATCCAACCAGAGGTGAGTTACCAAACTATGCTGGTCTGATGCCAATAGATTAATACAGTTCTCAGCCTGCTATCCACAATCTTTGTGTTTTTATCGCTAATCAAAAGACTTATTGACATTTCTTTGTTGTTGTTTTTTTTAAATCAAAGCAGTGTTAAAGGAATAGTACACCCAAAACATGATTAGCCTTCATTTTTCTACTCACCCCCATGCTGAACAACACCCTGGAGTACTTTTTGATATCTCAAATGCATCTGGAGATCTGGGAGGCTTCTTGCTGTCTGCTGACATTCAAATAATGGAGGTTTATGGCTCCTGAGGCAGAAAGGTCCATAAAGTCCTAAAAAAACGATGTCAATATTCCCTCCATACTGCTCGTCCCGAATGTATTCCAAGTGTCCTGAGTGGGTAGCGTCAAGAATTTACTCTAAAGCTTGAAGTCATTTAGAATGTTTTAGAGCATAAACAGTAGTGTATAGGATTTCCTGAAAGCGCTGGCTTCGCGCGCTTCACGACGGCGCTTCTACGGAAGTCAAGCAGACCAAACCAGATGAAATGCGCATTCAGCGTCTGCTCTGTGCGATAATGCAGCGCAAGCGTAGAAGAAGAAATGTGCTGTTTACCTGTGCAAAGAAAGAAACAACGAAGAAAAATGTCTGAGGAATTCAGTGTTGAGGAAGAGCATGAGTTCTTTGCCGAAGCTGAATCGCGTGACTTTCATCTGGTTTGGTCTGCAGCGGTTTCCGTAGTAGCGCCGTGAACGCGCTTTCAGGAAATCCTATACACTACTGTTTATGCTCTAAAGCGTTCTAAATGACTTCGTTTTGCAAAAATTCTGACGCTACCCACTCAGGACACTTGGAATATATTGGACGAGCAGCATGAAGAATATTGACACGCTTTTTGTGGACTTTATGGACCTTTCTGCCTCGGGCTTCATAGACCTCCATTATTTGAATGTCAGCTGAACAGCAAAAGCCTCCCAGATTCCAGATGCATTTGAGATATCAAAAGTACTCCAGAGTGTTGTTCAGCATGGGGGTGAGTAGAAAATGAAGGCTAATCATGTTTTGGGTGTACTATTCCTTTAACTGTGCCGAGCTCGGTTCTGTTATCATCCAAGAACTTCAAATACAAACGCTTTAAGAACTTTATTGGAAATTAAACCATCTTCCATGAATGTGCATTTTTAAATGCCAATAAAGACAGTTAAATAGGAGAAAGGGGAGACTGTATCATTTTCTTCTGAATAACACCAGAGCACTGCAGAAAGGCTGGCAGGTTTTGGGTGTACTATTCCTTTAAACCGGGGATGAAGCTAGAAGCGGTTCTCTGCTGGTTCTATAGCCGAGACGGCTGAGCTTTCTCCAGCCACAGAACCAGCTTAGTGCAATCTCATTACCCAGCTAGAAACAGGAAACGTTTCATCATTATTTGATTCAATCTTGAATTTATATGAAGGATTATAGCTTAAGAAGGAAGCTTCTGGCAAAACCAGCCTCATTAATGTGCAGATACCAACAACCAGATGTATTAATGTCGTTTTAAGCAGAGATTGACTGCTTCTCTCATCATTGTCCAAAAGGAACTCTTTAAATAGGATTTTTAGCCTTATTTATAAAAAAAAAAACAGATGGTGCAAAAGATTTTATATTACAGAATATTTGTGAAATATTTTGCAAAAACAAAACGGTTTGAACGGCGATGAATATGAGCCAATATCATGCATTCATCTTTGTCCTTGAGACAGATTTCATTTCTTTCTACCACCAAAAAAGGTAGAAATTTTTTTTTTTTTTTTTATCACAGGATGCAAAAAAAGAAATATGTTAAGTATTTCTGCATCATTTCAACATTTTAGCAAAGTTATGGCATGACTTCTAATATTGTTTAAGCTTCTAACTGGATCCAGCTGCCTGATTTAGGTCTTTAAACTAAAAGCATCTTCTCCGTGGATGCTGAGTCCAGTTTGGATGAGTCATCCCAGAATCATGCTATTTAAAATGCCTGAAATGTTTCTCAGGAACACTGATTTAACGCCTACGCGTCACTGTGAAGGTTATAATAACACTTTCCTTTCATTTTTCCAAACTGTTCTACATCACAGCCATCGTCTTTAATGTGTTTTATTGTGACTGCAAGATGGAGACAATCACTGAGGAAGACCTTATAGGAGGTCTCTTCTGCTAATAAGAAACGTGTCTTTTCATACAGAAAGACTGAAATGTGACAAAGAGGAGGGACTTGATTGCTCTCCATATGTCTCTGACTGCAGGGTTTTCATCACAGCAGGATGATGCTCATAAATACTGAGTGGACTCAGAGGTGTTGACTGTTATAGACTTCCCTCTGGTCACAGGACCTCAGCCTGTCTTAACATTTACTGCGCTCTGAGACTGATGGCTCGCCTAACGTCAGGAGAAGGAAGAACTAGATATTAGAGAGAGATTATAGAGACAAAATTCAGTGTCTGCCTTTAAAAAGCTTGTGTGTGTGTGTGTGTGTGTTTTTTTTTTCTGGCTTTTTGCATGGGTTAAAAAGGACAAAAGTCTAATGATGTTTGAAACTTCAGGTTTTTATTTACATTATTGAATATTGGTCATTTTTATCTGGTAATTCTAAGTACTGATAACAGCTTGGTTTAAAGTAGGGCAGAAACAATTAATCGTAATTAATCGATCGTTTAAATAATCGTCAACTCATTTAAATCAATTCATTTCAGTTTATTTTTATAGCGCCAATTCACAACCGCACGTCATCTCAAGGCACTTTACAGTTCACCAAGATCATCCAGTCAAATTAGAAATTTTCTATCTAAGAAAAACCAGATAATTGCATCGACTCATTGACTCTTCAGCAATCCCCCTCACACTAAGCATGCTTGTAGCGACAGTGGAGAGTGAAAAAAACTCCTTTGAACAGGAAGAAAACCTCCAGCAGAACCAGGCTCAGTGTGAGCGGAGCCATCTGCTGAGCCCACTGGGGTTCGGGCGAGCATTGTTCAATATAGAAAAAGAAGTGATGTACAACTGAAGTTCCGCAAGCGCCCCGCAAACACACAGCAAGACAGACAAGCTCAGAGCCAGCTCCCATGTCAGAAGATGAAGAGAGCTCATCCAGTTGGTCACAGTCAGAGAAACAGGACTACACTGAAAAACAGGCTGATCCCCAACATCTATAAACAAAGGTGTTGATGGCAGCAGCACAGCTGATATTTCTCTCCAGGATGGAGTCACAGCCAAACAGGAACAGACCAGATGAAGCTACTATGAGAAAAAGCAGAGAGCAGAACGTTAGAGGTTGAACTAACAGATTCTGCAGAGTGGGAGGGCCGAGAGATAGAATGAAGCAGAATGATGAAAAAGGGGTCCCTATGATACTCCAGCAGTCTAAACCTATAGCAGCAGAACTATATAGAGATAGATCAGGATAAGCCTGAGCCACTCTAACTATAAGCTTTATCAAAAGGAAAGTTTTAAGCCTAGCCTTAAAAGTAGACAGGGTGTCTGCCTCACGGACTAAAACTGGTGGTTGGTTCCCACAGGGAGAGAGGAGCCTGATAACTAAAAGATTTACTAATCGATTAATTGTTAAGTACTCTAAAACAGGTCTTTAGCTGATAAAAGTGACCCACTAAATGTACTAAAATTGTAAAAAAAAAATAATAAAACTGTTGCATTTTAAAGCCAGCAGGCATCACTGTAAAAAATGTTTCAATCTTTGCACACAGCTACAACGCGAACTATAAGACAAAACCACGGGGTTTAAAAAAGTTCACAGCTCACGATGCAATTTCCTCACACTGTCGCGACCACGACACTGATGCGATCTACCTGCTCACACTGTGCGTCTACCAAAAACCAGGTGGGACTCAGCTCGCAGTGAGATGGCGCTACTGAGACTCGTCTATCCAGAAGCCAAGCAGTAGAAGAGGAATCTGAAGCTCACTAGAGTGAAAGCACTGCCTTGGCAATTTGTGCAATTTTGAGTGCTGAAAGCCCTAAAAAGAAAAGGTGGCGACTTATTTGGTCAAAGACATGGCTGAGCAAGCGTGGCTACTACAGTCTGTCACTTTGAACCCCGCCATGCTTCTGTGTTTTCGTCTGACAGAAGAAGAATCCTTGTTTAGCATATGCCCTGAGTCATGAGAGCTTACGACGGCCGACTGAATTCCAAACATGTTTAATTTTCACCCCAACACCTCCACGATTCCTGACTGAGGAACAATTGCGTTAAACTGATTGCCCTCGTTACCCCGTACACTACATGGCCTTTAGGGGTAGGTATTGCTTAAAAGAAGTCATATTGATTGATTCAAATCCGATTCACATGCCACGATGCGATTCTATCACGATGCATCACGATACTTGAAATATTGCGATGCATTGTGATATTTTCACTGAACACTGTAAGAAAAGGATCCAGCCCTTACCAGTGGCTGACTGGCTGTGTGTGATCTGGATCGTGTCTTCAATTGATACATAACTGAAAGCAACTGAATTCATACATAGCTGTATTTATTGAAGCGACTTTTGGAGGTGTTGCCATGAAAACAAATACTGGACAAATATTACGATTACTGGCGTGGACACACTGACAAAAGATCTTACGTTTCATCAAACTTAAATAACAATAAGGATAATCAGTGCCGTTAACATGGCCTCAGTGGTCCTTTAGACCAATGAAACGAAAATAAATGACGTGCGTCATATTAATTTCATTTACCTTCTTTGTTTTAAAGCCTAAATGCATCCAAGCATCTTACTTGAAATGTGATGGAGCGGGGGCAAATTTTCTCAGTGTCCATGTTTTGTTTACAAATTTCTGGCACAGTATCCCGCGGGCGGAAATGCTTGTGACACAAAACAGCAGGCGTCAACACATCCGTAGCGACATTCCCTGCTGGACTGGAAGTTGTATTCCAATTGATTTTGGCTGATGTGCGCCAACCATTAATGTATGTTTTATTTAATTCATTTTTTAAATTAAGAATCGATACTTGGCGTCAAGAATCGATGCAGTGTATCATTCAAACCATTTAGAATCGCTGATGCATCATCATGACGCATTATTTTGCACACCCCTACATGACGCACAATCAGGCTAAAAGTCGGCCCAATCGAAAAATTCTTGCACAACTGGAAAATTGGCCCAAAAGCTCAAAAAAATAGATAAAAAAAATAAATAAAAAATTCTTCTGTGATCATGCTCTATCTAAAAGTCCTCAAATTGAGAAGTTTTAGTTTCCCCTGGTTTAACTCTGTGAAAAATCTTCTTCATGGAACTTTTTGCTGTCCGATTATTATTCGATCCATCGGAAAAATAATCAGCAGATTAATCGATTAGCAAAATAGTCGTTAGTTTGCAGCCCTAGTTTAAACATCGTACGCATCATTACTAAAGTCGTTATTTGGTCTTCAGCTGTTTTTAAACTGGGTCTAAAACACAAATAAGCCAAACTCAGATGTTGAGCATTTTGATTCACCAAAACATTTTTATTGGTAGATTTTAAAAGGGAGTCAGTTAATCGAGACGCCATGAAGCAAAGAAGCTGTCCTATACTTCTCTCTAAAAATCTGAAGCTAAATACTGACATGTTGCACACCGTGATTCAGGTAGGATGAAGGTGGATCCATTCTACTGAAATACTCAGATGTTAATAAAATATGCAGGAAACAGAATTGGAAACTTTAGGGATTTTTAAATAATCCCTGAATTCTTCATATGTGCTGGTTGATCATTTATACACGTGAGGAATAAAATAATCTCCAGCTCTGCGATGAAGATGAAGAGCATCGCACCCATTCTTGTTGTTTAGCTAATGGAGAGTTGCTGTGATCTCGTGCATCCTCCTCCTTGAGCTGCTGCAGCTTTCTTGTCAGCAGGCGTGGATTAGCAGGCTTTACGGTTTACCACTGTAGCCTTATAAAAACAGCGAGCCCACTGCAGCTCAGCTCCGCGCTTTAAAGCCTGAGCCCTGCTAACGCACGTTTGCTTCACCTTACAGAACCTCTGTGCTTCTGCAAGGCTTCCATTTATCACCACCATGCTGCATGTTCTGTTTTCAGCCTTGCTTAGTTTCTATTTTTAATTAAACCAAAGCAAAGAATTTCAGTTTGTTCTTCTAGATGTTAATGATGCAAAATGAAAATGGTTGAGCTAGAGTGGATATTTTACATAGAAGCGTTGATGGTGTGAGAAGGCGATGACAGCTGTGGGATAGAGGAAGAGGAGGAGCAGAGTGACCCTACATGATCCCAGCAGGTGGCAGAGTGGAGTATGGAGGCTCTCTGCCTGTTTTCTCTCTCCTCTCCCCCCCAGAGGAACGGCTACCCTGCTATGAATTAAGTCAGCGAAGCTTGAGTTTCCACTGCTGTCTTCCTCGTGTCTTCCTTGCAAACACATGATGAGAAAATCAGCCCCCCGTCTGTGTTTCCAAGAATTCCTGCTTTTTCTCTCTATTCACGGCCCAAATAGGAAAATATTAAAAAACTGGATTCTTTGAGAGGTGCAGTGGTGTTTTTCATGACATCCAGCCTGTTTTCCCCCTCTGAATGTACTATAGATATAAACTTATACACTAACTTTTAGAAATAATCATATCTAGTCAGCTTTTCACATTGGATCACGTTAAAACGGCAGAATTTAAAGCGTTTAAGTGAGATTTCATGTGATGGCACTTCATGTTTGGTCGTCTTTGCCTAGGGGAGTAAACTATCCCCACATCACGATGCTGCCACTACCGTGTTTTTGTCATCGCTATTGCCGTCATTGTCAATTTCCTTTAAATGGCTGATAAGAAGCCCAAATAAACCAGCCCCTGCTGTTTGGATCTGGCTGTGCACGTTGCACATGTATCATGATGGAAACGGCGATCCTGTCGATCTCTGCTTCTGTCTCCTTGAACCCCAGTCGGCCTCAGCAGATGGCCGCCACACTGAGCCTGGTTCTGCTGGAGGTTTCTTCCCCTGTTCAAAGGGAGTTTTCCACTCCACTGTCGCTACAAGCATGCTTTAGTGTGAGGGATTGCTGAAGAGTCAATGAATCGATGCAATCAGCTGGTTTTCCTTAGATAGAAAACTTTGAATCAATCTGACTGGATGATCTGGTTGAACTGTAAAGTACCTTGAGATGACGTGGTTGTGAATTGGAGCTATAGAAATAAACTGAATTGAATTGAATGACATCATAAAACAGCTGTATGCACATTAAGATTAAACACATACAAATAGTTAGACTCTATTTGCCAATCGGATGCCTTCTGGAGCCATTTGTATCAGACAGAATGATGTACTCCATGTAGCGCTGCTGAGGTTTTATAAAGTCCCCAAAAAATGACTGGAAGTTTTAGTTTGACAATAAAACATGGAAGAGTTTAAAAGGCGTGAATCCTTTTCTGAGGCCTTGTGTATCTGATCTGATTCCCTTCAGATGAGAGAGTGGAAACAAGGCAATAATTGCTCTGGTTTCCTTCAGGCCGTATGATGTCACTTTGGTGATGTTTTAAAGCAGTTAGCGTTTGGTTGGATATATGCAGCGGATTTTTATTGCTTTTATAAAATCTCAGTAAATCCAGATGTTGTTTGCAGGGTTTGATTTTTAGTATGAATGTGCGTTAAATGAAGCAATAGCAGAGTGAACATTGTCATGTTTTGATGATCCTCAGTAGAGCTGATCGTATTGATGAAAACTAGAAGGAAAGTCTTCACAGATTATCTTGGGATTGTTTTGTAATCCTGTTATTCCAGATTTTAATCAGAGTGACTCCATGACTTAATCTGGTAGTAATGTTGTTAAAATGTTTATTTATCCTCTTAGTTTCCCCATAAACACATCATAACTACCACAGTTTCTCAGTTTGGCAAGGGGAAAAGCATCTTATTCACTTACTTTTTCCCCCGTTTACTTGGCTAAATGATCCAGACAACATTGCGGCAGAGCAGAAGATGTTAATCGCTTAAAAAGTTCCAACGCTGACTTGGAGCAGATGTACGGAGAGGAGCCTGGAAGGTTCCAGCCAAACGCTGCGTGTTAGAAGATGGTGCAGGGCTTTCCTCTTACAGGTTTTCTCTGTTTTTGCATTTTGTTCCATTTCAACGGTTTTCTACAGCGGACCACGCTGAGTTACCTGAAAACATCCAAACTGGTGATTCTATTAATGTAGGAAGGCCAAGCAAAGCTTTGACTGAGGCTTAAACGTTATTGTCCCATTCTTCTTTAAATGTTTGCATCAATTTATTCAGATTGGATAAAACCTGTTCAAGAGGATGTTGCAGCGTTGCTTTCAGATTTGACTTTACCAAGTTGGATTTCCAGGTGTGATTCGGATCTTTGCAATGCTGCTTAATCCTATAGATCTCATCAGCTAAACTGAGTGACTTGTTTCAGGGTTTTCTGCAGGTTTCATGGCTCCATCCATTACAGGAAGTAGTTTAGACCTTCACTATGCCACATCTGTTTCTTTCTAAAAACCAGTTTGTGGTTTTTATTAGAAAATAAGAAAAATGTAAGACGAGGCACACCTTCTGAAAAGTTTTGTCATGTAAGCTTACAAAATATTTTCCCAAAAAATCTTTGGGATCATCGAGGTGCTTTTGTTCGGTTTGTACTTTGATATTTTTTAAGGTCAGCACCGGTTTTCTCCTTAAACTTTTCCCAAAGAGGACATTTTGCAATCAGCAGTTGATTCCTGGTGATTAGTGGTGCAAATAATCTGTTGATTATTTTTTCAATTCAGGGCTCGATGTTAACCATCGCCTGATCTCCCGGAACAAGTAGTCTTTATTGTTGGGAGAGTGCAATGATCGCAAAAAAAAAAAAAAAAAATTATTTATCACTCAAAATTACTTTTATATCACCGACATTTGATGAAAACGACCCACAAGCCTTGCCGGCGCCATTTTTGTTGTTTTGTACACATTCTCGCAAGTGATTTGAAAAAAGCCGGGTGATTTTCCTCGCCAGATGGCGTGATTTTTGTCCACCTAGCGGTAATTTTGATGTAGTTACCAAAACGACAAACAAGCTAGAAAGCGCCATCATATGGCAGTCTTCTGTACAGTGATGCAGGTCATACATTAAAAATGTTCATTAAATTTTTCTCTCTCAGACATTGGAGAGGTGCATTTAAATGTTATAGAGCTAAACATGTTAGATTGGTGACCTGTTATGTTATTATTATTGTCTTTTATCAGGGAAAACTAATCCTGAGTCAGTTAAAAGTCAGGGAATTCTTGAAATGATGTCAGACTGTAGAACCCCTGAATAAAATAACTATGTATAATGATTCTCTTAGAAAAGTCACATTATATTAATAGTATTATCTCGTATAAACATACCGCGATTCTAAAATAAAAAGTTATTCATCTTGTGACATTGACCTCTGTTCTTTTTTTTAGATTTTAACATTACAATTTATATTTTTCCAAGCACACAACAGTTTAAAGCAAAGTTTAGTTTGAAAAGAATGTACAGGAAGGATTGAAAAGCATGTTAACACGGTAATTTAGGCTTGAGTTCATTATCTGACGCATGCAGATACACACCAGGAACCTGGAAAAGAGGTAAAAATCCTTAACGTCCGACATCCTGCAATTAATAATTAAATAGCTAAAGTTTTTTTTACAGAATTAAAACAAGTGAAACTAAAACTTTTCCGAGATAGATCATACTGACAGTTTAAAACGTGTTTGAAAACTCAAATGCAAAATATTTATATATATTTTTTACAAGGTTGATGTAATTTCTGCTCTTAAGTGGGTTGCTAAAGCAATATTGTCAAGTCTCTATCCTCCAGTTAACGAGGCTTCTGCCCCTCTTATGCAGGTTCACTGCTGTTCCATGTAGAAAAGTGGCCCTCCAGGATCGGTCTGGGTTACCTCCAGGATCGGTCTGGGTTATCTACCCAGGATCGGCCTCCGTTATCTCCTGGTGATCGGTCTGGGTTATCTCAGGATCGGTCTGGGTTATCTCCAGGATTGGTCTGGGTTATCTCCAGGATCGGTCTGGGTTACCTCCAGGATCGGTCTGGGTTCCCTCTAGGATCGGTCTGGATTATCTCCTGGATCGGTCTGGGTTATCTCCAGGATCGGTTCTGGTTTACCTCCTGGATCGGTGTGGGTTATCTGTATCATTTCCAAAGCTGGTTCTGGTTTTCTCTCTCTGATGACCGACGGGGGGTGGGAGCGCAGAGCATCATAACCTCTGACCTTTTGAGATTGGAGATTTAGGCTGATTATCAGCCAATCAGACCTCACTGGCACTGATCAGGTTCAGGATCACAGAGACAGACCCATCAGATCCACAGACTCTGGTTCACCCGTATCTCAAGAAATATGGATGATATGGATGGATATGGATGGATATGGATGATATGGATGATATGGATGGATATGGATGATATGGATGGATATGGATGATATGGATGGATATGGATGATATGGATATTATGGATGAATATGGATGGATGATATGGATGGATATGGATGGATATGGATGATATGGATGGATATGGATGAATATGGATGATATGGATATTATGGATGAATATGGATGGATGGATATGGATGGATATGGATGTCTAGATGCCGGTGCGTAAACGGCGGAGCAAGAGGTGGGGCCTTGGAGCCAAACATCTGGGCTCTCCAAAGGAAGACTGTTGACCCTGATCCTCAGAGCGCTTTATAAATCTGAAATATGTACTGCCTCTGTCATGTTTACTAGATGAGACGTGAACCCGGGTGTTTGTTCTGTTTCCCTCCAACAGGTGGAGGAGGCCGACCAGATCTACCTGCTCATGAAGGAGGACTACCGCATCTCCAGGAATGTGCGTCTGGCCTGGTTCCTCAGCAAGCTGAATCAAAGCATCAGGCCGGCCTCTCCGTCTGAACTGGTAAGCTGGACCAGTGGCCTAGAACCCCGATGCTCTGATTGGCACAGATTTCAGCAAACCAAAACAACCCGTCCCTCTGGCTGGACAGGTTCCATACTGAGGACAATGGGTCAAAAATTCACACATTTGTTACTTAAGTAGAAGTATAGATACTGCAGTATAAAATCACTTTGGTAAAAGTTGACGTTAGCAGTTTGAAGAACACCTGCTTGCTTCTGATGGTTTCCTTTAGCTAACCAATGAGTGTTTGCGTTCTATGACTCATCCAATGACACTAGTTTTCACTAGATGTGGGCGGAGCCATTGATCTACATTGATGGAGCACATGACGGGAAATAAAGATTTAGAAACATTAAACCAGAGGAACCAATTAATAATCAGCGGGTCTGAATAAAGAAAATCATCAACCAGTAAAGGTCCGGAGAAATTTTTAATAATCTGCTACTTTAAACAGAATTTAACACTGAAATAAAATGAGGTGTTTATGCATTTATATTATACATTGAATTTTTAGATAATATAAATTGAAATTGCCAAAAATGGCATCCCGTTCTATCTCAGAGGAGTTGAAATTGTATTCCTGTATATACATCAGTAGTTAAAGGTCAAAGGTCAGCAAATGCTACTTCTGCCTGTAAAACAATGACAGTGCAATTGTTGCTGTATAATCTGAAGCCTCATTTAAAGCTTTTAAACAGGCTTTGAAAAACTTTGATAATTTGCTGCTGTATTATTATAGATTTTTTCAGAATAAAAATCTAGCAGATGTGCATAATCAAAAAATAACAGAAATACAATTATAGAGCAGTCAGTATTATAAGAAAGCCCACAATGTTTCTGAATAAATACATTATTGTATGAGTTAAGTTCTGATCCCTTTATGTCTCTTTCCTTGTAAGTGTGGAATGTCCCATGCTCCTGAATGCACCATAGCTATGTGACGCTTGTGAATGCATCACACTGGTCTGTTTAGATGCGTGTTTGATTTTCTGCTGAAGGCAAAGCTTTGCAGTTTCCAATCTCACGTCAGCTTCACTGTTTATTGTTGTGTGTGAAAAACATGAGACTAGAACAAATAAATCAGCCGCACCTCGGATAAAGTCTTTGGATTTAATGTTGTTCATAACACCCGTACTTTTGTAAATTGATCTGCCAAATAAGCACAATTTATTTCCCACGAGAGCAATATTTAATCGTCTGGGGAGGCCTATTTCAGCAGGGATGCACTTTTCAGCATAACACCGGACCGCGGTCCGCTAATCCGTGACCTCTGCATTAAACCGAAGTCAAGAGTTACGAATAACGATTGATTTAAATCTCTGTCTTTCCAATAATGTCTGATTCTTTCCACAGCAAACCTCTGAGAATGAGCTGGACCTGATAGCTGTCCATCCCAAGGGATGGCAGCCAGAATCCCCCCCCACCACAGACCCCTGCACGTTGATGCCGTCCACCCGGGCAACCTTTCTGGCCCGCCGGTACCGCTTCATCATAGAGCTGGACCTCAGCCCTTCCACAGGGATTGTGGTAAGACCTGGATCCGTGTTTAGGAGACGAAATGAAACCTCTGAGAGGTTATGATGGCCGAGCATGGCTCTGCTCCAGGGGTCCGCAACCTTTCATATCCAAAGAGCCGTTTTGCCCCGAGTCCGACCAAGTAAAAGTTATTTAGAGCCGCAAAGTAGATGAATTTTTAGAAAAACAATTTGGTTGTTTTTTATTTTCTAGTATAGGAAATTAGTTGCCATCTTAAACAACCAACAGTGTATGTATTTTATCTTTTAAAATAATATTAAAACACATAAATTCCAAGCTAATTAAAAGGAAGCGACTCTAAAAACTTATTTCTGGTTCTTTTAATGTCCTTCTTATCCATCTTATAAAAAACACTAAAGCTTTTAAGACTGGTATTTATTTTGTAGTACATTATTTAGGTCTTTATATACATTTTAGCCACTTTAAGAGCCGCAGCAGAGGGTCCAAAGAGCCACATGTGGCTCTGGAGCCAGAGGTTGCAGACCCACTGATATGTGAAACCAGAACTGCATGGACCTTCATGAGGGTCCAATACCAGATGAAACAGGCCGAACGGTCCAGACGTGCGGCTCTGAGGCGTCAGTACCGGCTTCATGGAGTTGGGGGATAAACTGACAGGTTCATGAAATGAAACCAAATCAATGGAGACTTGGTTTTGGAGAAAAAAAACGGATTCCCTCCTTTATCACTCTGTCCAGGTTGGAGACGCCTCCTCACTCTGGATCCCAGCACCAATGACCCCCAGCCCACATTTATAGCCTGTGCAGCTCTTAAGCCGGGGTACGGCACTGTATGATATTTTCAACTGCTACACGTAGGGGTGTGGGAAAAAACCAGTTTGAATGATATGTTGTGATTTTTCGCTATTGATCTTTCAATTCCTAATATCGATTTTATAAAAAACATTTTTTTTCTAAAACAATGAGGGGAAAATGGGCTCTTCTGCACGCCCACCCTGGGGTGGTGGGAGCCCTTTTGCAGTGCGCCGCAGCATAAAGTTGGAGGCGGCCACAGTAGAAGCAGTGGACTGACAAACAACATGGATTCTAATGTTGTTTTTTGTCTATGGATGGCAACGCTTTTTGTCTCATATATTTGTATTTTGATAACTGGTTAAAATATTGACGCAACATAAAGTGATATTGCAATATCAGTGATAATACTTTCACTTTGAGGATCCAAGTCGCGTGACAGTGTATCGCATCGCATCGCACACCTATCAATCACTCACCCCTAGTTACTATGCAGAAACTCAAACTGATATGACAAAACCGCATTTTTAAAGTCATAGAGAAATTATATTTAAATGTCAAATCATTCTGGCTTAAAACACATGTATATAAATGTACCTCTTTATCAGACCATATTGTCCCAAAATTAGAAAAATTCTATATAAAAAAAATCCTGTCTTAAATCGTTTTTTTCCTATGTCTTCTGCAGGCCAGTTGAAGTTCTCGTCAGCCAGAACACCTAAATTCAGCCAATCATATATCAACGGTCATCTGTGTCAATTCAAACTCTTTTCGGTCGCCCAGCATCTTTGATTCATATCTCAAGCAGCTAATATACATAGCGCAAGTTGAAGCCAGAATCCTTTCCTTTCCCATTGAGTTGCGTCCCCAGTGCTTACACGGGGATGGATCGTCTGTGTCTTCTGCAGGCGTAAAATGGCACAGAACTGGCAGCGTTCGCGAGGCAAGGGCTCAAACGTATATACGACTGGAAGCCTTCTACACCAAACCAAGCTTCTGCGCCCTGGCGTCCTTCTTTCCACAACATCTTAGGCCGCTTTCCTCCTCTAAATAAAAAATGGATGGCGGAGGGAGACTCAACAAACGGCTACAATCAAATAGCTCGTGAACCTTCCTCCACAACAATCCCGCCTCCCTGATAATCGACCAATCACATTCATTTTATTCACTAATGCAAAGTCGGCAACCACTGAGAATTCGAAATGCTGCTTGATTTGCAACAGCCTGCCTTCCCTACTCCACTTTCAAAAGTTCCCATCTCAGGATGTATGCTCTCATACTGTGCGGCCCGATCCTCTGATGCGATCTACCTACTCACACTGCACGTCCAATAACCACCCGTTGGACTGAGCGCTGTGAGATGACGGTCTCTCAGCTCAGAGAGATGGTCAATGACTTTCACAATCTGGAAGA
Source organism: Cyprinodon brontotheroides (assembly GCA_018398635.1). Taxonomy (NCBI): domain Eukaryota; kingdom Metazoa; phylum Chordata; class Actinopteri; order Cyprinodontiformes; family Cyprinodontidae; genus Cyprinodon; species Cyprinodon brontotheroides. The sequence continues at coordinate 4,961 of JAGKQL010003291.1, read as the reverse complement.
TTCTAGTAAATCGGCTTGTAGCTCTGCTTCAACAGACAGGATTTACCCACCAACACCTCGCTAAGGCCGACTGAATTTCAAGGCGGCGTTTGATTTTCTCCCGACCTTACGATTCCTGATGGGGAGGTGGTCGTGGGAGGCTGATCGCCCCTCTTTACCGCCTGTATGCTACATGCCGCAGAACGCACACATGAGGCTAAAACTGGGCCTGATTGAACAAATTCTCTCACGATCTTGAGAATACAAACCCAAAAACAGCAAAAAAACATTCATTGCATGCCCGGCTTTACTCGGCCAGATGTGGACGTCTGCTCCACAAGCTGCGATACAGGAACGTAATCCAGTATGACTACTGTCAGACCTGCTGTCCATCCTCCAACATGTGGCTGGCTGTAATCACTGGGCTGGGGGGCTTGACTCTCTGTTCTGGTCGGGTGCAGGTCACTGGGACACGTTGGTTTGGGATCCAGTGGGTTCAAGGTGTTAATGTTACGTTGCTAGTTGTTCAGAATGGGATGAAATGCTAAACTGATGCTACTACAATTTACCCTGGCCAGTAAGGTGGCCAGTAAGGTGGCCAGTGAGGTGGCCAGGGCATTGCATTGGGTGGCCAGTGGCCACCCCCTGGTGGCGCCACTGGTTATAATGAACAGATCTCCTCTCTCCACTCATTTTGAAGACTCCAGGTCACCTCCTTGGGTTAACTTTGCCCAGATTTTAAAGCTCTGACTGAGGTGGGGTTTGTAATTCCTGTCTGCTGTGCGGCAGAGCGTGGATTCACCCTCCGTATCATAACAGCAGTGATGAGAACTGGCTTGGATGATGAGCCTCTACAGGAATCCACCTTGAGACATTGAATTTGGCTCAGGGGAAGGCGTCCAAATGGTCCAAATTCAGCCCAACAGCGAAACTTTAAGGCATGGGAGGTAGAAACTACCATGTGATGTGTTCTGAAGGATGTTTTTGTCACCAGGGAGAAAAGAAAGCAGGTATTGATGTAGTTGATGAGGATTCTCTGTCGAACAAAGAGCTTTATAGTCTGGACCTGGTTGGTCTGATTGGGCCAGCATGGCGGGTGATCTGTGTTTGGGTTGACTTGTCTGGTTTTCCCACTGCAGGATGACAGCACAGGAGAGATGATCTTTGATGAAGTCTTTCACGCCTTGTCCAAGTGCCTGGCTGGGCTGGCTCAACCCTTCAAAGTTCCTGGAACAGATCAGCTTTTCAGGCCCAAGATCTTTATCACCATTCTGGTTTATTCCTCAATTATTGGTCTCACTTCACCCCAGGTAAGATTTTCTTCTGTTTTCCAGTCCTCCAGAGCCAGCTCGGCTAAAGTCAGCCATCTTTGAGAACTTCTGAGTAACGGTGCTGTGGTGTTAAACTCAACCAGCAGACTTTCATGGATGGTTTGTCCCGCAGGTTCTGGTGCAGGGCTGTCAGCTCGATAAAACCAATCTGAAGGAGTTTGTTCTTCAGATCTACCAACAGCTCAGAAATCTGGAGAGCAACACGGCAAAGGTTCTGCATCAGCAACGGCAACAGGTCACGCTTACTTCTTTGTTACTCCTAGTTACCCTGGGTTAATCCTTGGTTAACCTGGGTTAATATGTGGTCAATCTGGGTTAATCCCTGGTTCACCTAGGTTAATAGCTGGTTAAACTCAGTTAATCCTTGGTTACACTGAGTTAATCCCTGGTTAACCTGGTTTAATCCCTGGTTAACCTGGGTTAATCCCTTGTTAACCTGGGTTAATGCATGGTCAACCTGGGTTAATGCATGGTCAACCTGGGTTAATCCCTGGTTAACCTGGGTTAATCTTTAGTTAACCTGGTTTAATCCCTGGTTAACCTGGGTTAATCTTTGGTTAACCTGGGTTATTATGTGGTTAACCTGGGTTACCCCAGGGTTACTGCTTGGTTATCCCATGGTTTCCTTTGGGTAAGTTTTGGGTTTTACCTGGGTTAATCTTTGGTTAACCTGGGTTATTATGTGGTTAACCTGGGTTAATCTTTGGTTAACCTGGGTTATTATGTGGTTAACCTGGGTTACCCCTGGGTTACTGCTTGGTTATCCCATGGTTTCCTTTGGGTAATTTTGGGGTTTTACCTGGGTTACTTCTTGATTAAACCTAAACTCCTGATGGGTTTCTCCTGAGTTAATCTGAGGTTACTCCTGGTTAATCCTGGGATAATCAGATGTAAATGTAAACCCCTCCCACCATCAGAGATGTTGCTGCTGCAGAACCATGACAGAATGATTTCTGAACAGATGGTGGAACCAGGACTGGGACTGAGCAGCAGCGTGGAGGACCAACCCCCCAGGAATCAGGGGATGTCGGTGGTGTCTGCCGATATGGGGCTGGTCAGCATGGTTCGCCAAGGGATCCTGGCCCTCCAGCTGCTGCCTCCTAACTCCAGTGCAGGTAGATCAGCATCATCTGCTCCTCTGCTAGGCTGATGGAATGCTAACTGCTCTGAACTTCAGGCTACATCTCCACACTGATGGCAGTGAGCTATGGTGCGAAGTATGGAACAGAGACTGACATTTTTCGGGAATCCCAATGGGTCACGGGATTCCTCAGTGGGATGGGGAGTCAGTATTAGTAACGAATCACGTGATTGGGACGGTACAGGATTAAACATTAACGGGCGACAGCAAACCAATACCAACTAAAACTACCAAAATCATGCCAAAAATAAAAAAATAAAATAGAAAGCGAAAAACTACAGTAATCAAGGCCAAGACAGCTCTTTTGTAGTTTTTTTCCTTGAAGCCTACACTATAATGCGAAAAAAAAAACTACATGACCCAAAACCATCACTGCTTCCGGCTCTGAGTTTTTCACAAGTGCCTCAAAAAAAAAAAAACAAAGAATGGGAGTGGTGCAGGAGCAGGATTTCATTCTGAAACTGGGAGCGGAAGTAATTTCTACCCAGGAGTGGAGACGGGACAGGATTTAGATTTCTACCGGGTCGGGATAGGGGCGGGACAATAATTTTCTGTGGGAGTTGGATCTACAGGAGTGAAAATCCACTCAAGTGTCAGTCTCCTAGTATGGTTGTGATTGTGTGATTCATACACGCACAGTGACAAGATTCGCCAAAGCATTTCTGGTCCATCAACTATTATAAATTAAATTACAAAGAACCAGTGGTCTTTAAACTTCACTGCATTTGTAAGTGGATTTTTTAGACTGCCCTGACATGCCTCGATACATTAATGAATTTTTTTTAACAGGGATGATTTGCCACCAATCACAGAGCTCCCTTTTGTAAGCCAATCACAAGAAAGTAATCCACGTGGGATAATTTACTCCCAGCTCCCTCCTTCTCTGTATCGGCCCCGCCCCGCTCCAGACCGCCAGCTCAAAGCAAAGCCTGCATCCTCCGCTGTTTCTCCCGTCCTGCTCCGCTCCGAATTCCTCAGAGCTCCTGGAGAGCATGCGCTATATTATTATTATTTAATTGGTAGGAGGAAAACCTGTGGTAATGAATGCTTGATTTAATATGATATGATTAAACCTCACCATCAGCATCAATCTCACGTTTCTGACCAAACATTATTTTTTCATTGTGGGTCTTTGTAATAGGACTAATCATACAAAATTGGTTTGTTCTCTCGCATCCATGCCTACAAAGTAAGTTTGAAGCCAGTATGATTCACTCTTTGGAAGGACTGATTTGGTTAAACTTTAAAGCCCTCAAAATAAATATTTGATGCCACGAGGAGAAATCTGCTTCCTGGTCCATTGAAGTACCAATGGTTTCGCATCCAATCATTTAATTAAAGGTTCTCAGTTTGGGAATGTATTCAAGAATTAAGCTCTAATTTGTAGTTACCGACGTGTTGTTAGGATACTTTAATTAGTCAAACCGGATCTTTTCGCTGTTCTCTTTCCTGTTTGGTGTGATTGCAATATACGGATCTTGACCTGGAGTAACGGTGGATGTGGAACAGCTCTCATTGATCAACATGACAGACCAGTACTCCGCACGATGGATGTGAGCGGGGCGGGGCGGAGGATGTGGGATCTGGGGATTAACCAGAAACACTTTGGTGGATCTTGTCCTGTGCATGTATGAATCAGATACGTGTATTTGTGAATATTGAGACCGATTTAGCTCCATGGTGAAGCCACGCTGGCCCTGGGGCAGACTGACAGAACCATACAGTCAGCATCCTCTCATAAGAGCTCTAACCTCCACCAGGTGTCTCTGCTTTGACCTGCGTGAATATAAGCCCAGAAACCATGGGGCTACCATCTCTTCCTCGGATAAGGTTAGGTGTGCCTGCGCACGCCCTTTGACCTTAGCTGAGGTCACCGCTGAACAGAACAGACTGGGAGGGATGTTGGTCAGAGAGCTTCTGCTGTGAAGAAAACACGGTGGATTAGATCTGGAGCCCAGATAAGATCCGGGTTTGGATTATTGTTTCCCATCCAATCAGAGCTTTGATTCACATCACCATGGTTACTGATGACATCTTCACGGATTCCTCAGAAACAACAAACTCATTGTTACTCAGACTTTTCTTTAGTTTTGTTGTTAAAAACATAATGATTATTTAAATGTTTTTATTTTTTCATTTTTCTAAAGTCTTATTTACTTTCATTTGTTGAATTTCACGCATGATTCTGATTACACCAGCTAACCAGCTAACGCTAAATGGAGTTTACGGTTCAAGCAGAGGCAGCCGTGTGGAGTTTAGGACTCGGTCTCCATGGTGACATGATGGACCTTGTGTGTTTTAGGCATCATCATCATCACTGACGGTGTGACCAGCGTTCCTGATGTGGGCGTGTGCGAAACGCTGCTGAACCAGCTGAGGAGTGGAACCATCACATGTTCCTTTGTGCAGGTATGCAGACGCTGAAATGAATAACGTGTGGATGGAACTCCTGTTATTCACTTCAGTGGTTCCTAGAACTTCTAAAAGTAGAATGGGAGGCAGATCTTTTA
>JAGKQL010003290.1:0-18767 GCA_018398635.1 Cyprinodon brontotheroides | reverse complement strand
TGGTCCTTGGTTGGCCCATTGCTGGTCCTTGGTTGGCCCTTGGCTGGTCCTTGGTTGGTCCTTGGCTGGTCCTTGGTTGGTCCTTGGCTGGTCCTTGGTTGGCCCTTGGCTGGTCCTTGGCTGGTCCTTGGTTGGTCCTTGGCTGGTCCTTGGTTGGCCCTTGGCTGGTGTTTGGTTGGCCATACTCCATACTATACTAGTATACTAATAGTACTCCAATACTATTCCTCCAGTTCTCCTGCAATCTTGTCAACAACCCAAGTCCATTCCTGTGAACCGAGAAATGGCCTCCAAGTTTAGTTATGTATTTAGCCATGCACCTGTGCTGCAACTAATTTTGAGGAAAAGATAAAATATGTCAGGCTGTGAGCGAGTGTTTAGGAAAGAAACACTACAGACACAATCCAACCGGTTCCTGAGACTAATGTGGTATGGAATATGATAACCACTGTGGTTCTATTGATTGTTTAGAATGTGGACTTAATGATCATGTATCTAATCTACTGTCATTTTATATACTATTTATATTATATAAACGGACATTGAAAGATTGAAACATGCTAACAGACTGGTAGGAAATAATTTATATACTAAAAAATATTGCTGAGATCAGGTGTATTTTGTACATTTCTTAGATTTAAAATGTTTTACAGCACCTTCTTGATTTATTGTCAAATGTTGATTTGTTTGGGAAATGATTACAAGGATCCTGTTCAGAGGAAGGAAGAGTTATTCCAAAGAAGTAAACAAAAACAAAAAAACAATCCCCTGGACTTTGTTTCCAAGTTTGAAGAAGTTTCTCTTCCATCCAGGAAGTTTTTTCAATTCAAAATGTCAGGAATAGTGTTGAGTTTCAGGTTTTATACAGTAGCCAAACAAAGCCTTGTTTTTCTTTAGAAAACATGGAAGTTGGAACGGATGAACAGGTCCACCCTTTGGAATGGGGGTCGATTGGCTTCTTTGTTGGCCTGCGATGCCCCATACCTGTCTATGTCTCTGACCCCTCTCTGAGTGACAGAGACTATGACCTGGATGACCGAGAATCTTCACCAGTGCAATGAAGAGCTGTTGTAGAGTAAGCAGATGAGTTCACTGGGCGTATTGTAGCTCTCAAAGGTTAGTTAGATTGTACAGTATGTCATTGAATAGGTTTATTGTGCAATAAATGGCTGTCAGTTTTATTTCCATTGATTGTTGGAAGAGAGATGCATGCAAATGTAATGTTTTGCTGCCAGTAAAAGATTTAAAATGAATATTTCTGTGATGGGAGCCTCTTCATCACTCTGAGGAAGGGAGGACAACCTGCAGCGGCGGGAGGAGTTAACGTTCTGCTGCTGCTGTACTGTCTGCTCCACAGTAACTGATCCTGTGATTTAGCTAAAAACAACAAAGTTTCACACTTTTCTAGGTAGTGAGGATATTTGCTAATCAATTTTTGTTGTGTTTGGAAGAACATCTAGAAAAAATAGTATTTTTTATTTTTTTTTAATAATTCCAGGAATTATTAAAACTTTAACTGAACTTTAAAATCTAGCATTTGGTAATTATTTATTGTTATTATTAAGCTTTTAAAATCTGTTGAAGGGTTAATAAGCTTAGATAAATGAACACAGACATCTCACCTACCAACGCTTGTTTTAAAACCTTGGTGCTAAATGGTGTAATTAGGCTTCTTCCATCTTCTTAACAGTCTTTAATTAAAAAAAACAAAAAACATCCATAATTAGAAAAAACATTTCCATCTGATTTTGTCCCCCAGATAATTTAACTGCGGTCTGGTTCAGATTTGGCTTTATTTATTAGTAAGGCAATCCAACCGCTAAGTGAGCAAAAGGATTTGCTCATTTGGCCGGCCTTTGCAAACATTAAAAATGTAACATTAATGACTTTATCAGTGGATGGGAACAGCATAGGTCATATTTACAGTAATGGTTCTTTCAGTTGGTTTTCTTCTTGTCTAATCTGGTGTAACACTCTCACTGCTGCTGCTGTAAGCGGTCAATACTCCCAATTTCTAAAGCACCTTTTAAACCTCTACGTTCAGCAAAGTGCTTTACAATTTACAAACACACACACATGCTGGGCTTTCTATTAGACGTTTGCTGTTTTTATTCCCACTCATACAAACCTATCTGGAGCTTTGGGGAGTGGGCTGCTTAAAGACCCTTCTGTCAAACGCAGGCTGGAGAAAAAACAAACATTTCATCTTCTGAGAAAGCCTACCAGCAGGGAAATAGATATATATATGGAGAGCCATTTAATACATAAATAAGACATTTAAAACAAAAAAAGAGACAAAATAAGATAAATATAGTATAATATTAAATAAAAACATTTTACTAGAATGTAGTTTAAAAATCAGCCAAATAAATATTTAAGTAAACTTAAAATTCTCTCTATGTGAATATGTCATTATGCGTTTTATTAATTAACAGCCTTGTGTTGCAACACATCTAAAATGTATTTGTGTCTCTTAATCTTACTTACTTGGTTGGTTGCTCTGCAGGTTAACCAATCAGATTACAAACAGATTAAAAACGAACTTCAACCAATTGAAACAGAATTAAATGAAATTTAATTAAACTGTTTTCATATGCTTTGAAAATTTATTTTCCAACATAAAAATTCAATTTGTGTTTGTGTTTTTTTTTAACATTTGTTTTAAAATTAAATTCTGAAAACTCAGTTTCTTTGTGTGAGACGACCAGTGCTCTGTCAGAACAGCATACGCCGTCAGATTGGCATACATTGCCCTAATACGCACTCAGAAGAGAGAATTATTCCCACATTGAATTTTAGCAGCAAAAAGATGTTTATTTTAAATTTATAAACGGAAAATCAGCATTAATTACACTGTTATCGTTTGAATGTAGAAACGGCCAGACGTGACTGAAGTTTTCAGGACGTTGAGAGAAGAAGCCTCTATTGCTATTAGTCAATATTAATTAAAAAAAAACGTACTTTATCATTAAAACACATGTGCGCAGGAATTTAAATTTGATTAGATTCTGTGTTCATGTTTAAAATAAAAGTCAGCAAGGAATAATCAATGGATCCTTATTTATACCTAAAACTAATATGTTTGCTGTGATTTAATGAATTTAGTTAATCAGTTAAAAATATTAAAACAATAATCCCAGATCACTGAGTCTGGGAGCGGCCATTTCTGTCCAAATATAGTAACCCCTCCCTCCTGCCATCTTCCAGCAGTGACGTCACGGTGCGGTAAGCCTAGCGCCATTCTCCCCGCTTTCCAAGCTAAATCAATGGGAACTACTAGACACATCTGCAATCAACAACAATTATTGAAGATTTCCAGAGGACTTCACCATTGAAATTCACCAGAGCTATAGTGAAACTGACAATGCCCACGTGCATGGCAGCTGGATGCTGGAATACATCGTGTAAAAGTGAAAAAGAAAGAGTTATTCCACCTTTCTGATTCCTGATCCTCCACGGACGGGTTGGTCGTTGGATCGCCACCTTGAAGAGGGAGGATTTGCCATTTAAATTTTTGCCAGAGAAAAAAACACATAATATTTAAAAACATTTATCGTTTATTGAACAGTATGTAATAATTTAATATTTAAAGTACTTTCAGAAGTTTGAATTCAGCACATACTTTGATAAAAACTAAGTGTATGCTGTTCTAACAGGACGATGGGTCGGTAAGCCACAGAGTTATCAAACACAGATTCAGGGATGGAAACTTCACCTCAGCTATAGAACTGACAGCAAACATGGACTTATTTAATATTAAAACAGCAGTTAATTTTCAAGCTAATGTATTTATTTTCAAATAACATGAGAGCAGAGTTGGTCAGGGTAATTAAAAGGAAATATGTAATTAAAATACTTAACCAAGGTACCTACACTGATTTGGCATCCTGTTTAGGAAATAATGTTTTATTCAATGCCATGAGTCAAAACCCTGAATTTAATTACTAAAAGAAAAAAATATCCAAGCAATAAAAGCTAATTTAAAATAACAGAATATATCTTGATACATCTTTAATTTGTAATGATCTTGTATTAGATTGTTTCTATGCATTTGGTGAATTTACAGCACTTTGCATGCAGATTATTTGAATAAAAATGGACTTCCTTATTTCTAAAAGCTTCGCTGTAAGCGTGTGCGGCTGCTGCAGCCACTCTTTGCAGTTAATGCCAGCGGTGAGGCCAAAGTCAACCAATTAAGCTGACTTCCATATGTAGCATAACGCTGGCTGCCCACTCAGCTCCGTCGGTGCAAACACACGCGCACATGCTGGCACGTTGGGGAAGCCACTTTTCTCAGCCAGTTTTTCACTCTTTTTAATTATTCTCTCAGACAGGTTGGTTTCATTTATGCATTTCATTTGAATAAACAGCACCGGGATGTGACTGAAGTCTCAGGGGATAATTACATTTTCTCTGGCGGATAGAAGCAGAAGGACTTTTACTGCAACAGGTGCTTTGCTGAAAACTCTGTTGTGGTTTCTGTGCTGTTATGCAAACACATGTGGACGTCCACAGTTTCCTGGTTATGGCAAACACATTAGGGTGGAAAATCAACCTGAATTCCTGGGCATTCTTGACTTTATGTGTGTATGAAGGTATGTGTGCCTGCTGCTTTAAAGGAAAAGTCCGCTCATATTCACAATCCAAACTTCTGAAAGATCTTTAAATATGAAATGATTACATACATCAATAAATGATCAGTTTTTTTAATTAAGAGTCATTTTTCATGTGAATGTGCTTTACTGGAAGCATCCATAAGGTGTCACTATATGTGGGGAAAAATGGCCATTATCGTTTTTATTTTTTACTGATTAACTCATTAAATCACTGCAAACATATTAGTTGTAGGTATAGATAATGATAGATTGATTATTGGGCTGACATGTACTTGTGTTTGTGCATCAACATTTTGATCTTTTGACTAACATACATCGTGCTCTCCTCTATCAATCCTTTCTAAAAACAACCTTATTATTGCTGCAGGTGTTGTTTTCGCTAGGCTCCTAGTGTTCTGTGTCTTCATTTCCAGGTTGAGGAGGAAGACTATTTATGCTGTTATGCTGAGTTCACTCCCCAGCTCTTTTTGTGTGGAGTGTTAACTTTTTAAAAATACTTTAAAACACCTCTGCTTTTCTGGGGTGGGCTATTAACAGCATTTTGCAATATAACGCCAATTTAACAAAACGGAATTTTAAAAGGCCAAGCTAAAAGTCTTTCCACAGTGTTGAATGAGACAACAATTTATCCTGATTGATCAATGAGAGGAAGGGTCGATGCAACTCATTTAGTAACAGTTTATCTGGAGTATAGAGACTCCTAAACATGCCTTTAGCTGACCGAATGCCTACTTAGAGCTGGAGTATACCAAATTCCAAAAGAAAACAATATATAAATATTTTTGCATTCAAGATGGCTTTGATTTTACGGCGTTTCACCGTGATTTCTCTCTCCCGGGAACTCCTCCAAGAAGCACAGCTTCACCCTGAAGTTAACATTCTTTATAAATCCTCTTTTAAGAACATTTTGCATCAGATTATTAATTGATGATCATAATAATAATTAACAGATAAATCGACTAGCAAAATAGTGGTTATTTGGACCAAAGGCGGCTCTGGGTGGGTGTGGAGCCATCTAAAAAAGAGCGTTTATATCACTTTAATCATGGAATCCAAAAACATTTAGTTGAATTTTCACCTAAATAAATCCATGGAGCTCATCAAAACTCTCCAGTTTAGAGGCAGAAACACTAACCTGTTTGCTCAGGTTGGACAGATGAAATTATGGCCGCTGTCACAAACCATCCACATGTTGTTTTTATGTTTTTCCTAACACAGAATTGAATGCTAAATTGCAGATTTATCTTTTATTTCATGCTTCGTATTTATCACTTGATCTTTACCTAAAGAGGAACACGTACCAGAACCTCTACAGAATGTTGAGGTAGACAGGTTCTCTTCAGGTTCCTTAGTGACGGGGAGTTAATGCTGTATTTCTCCTAGTGTTTTCTAGTGATCCATTTCTTTCAAACGTGGACTTTATGATTATAATTGGAAACTGTTGGTTTATTTGTTCCCTACTTTAGTTCTGACACTCATTTAATAATTAGATGTGTGGTTTGTCCATCAATGCACCATGGCTCGGCACTCACATAAGATCATTATTTCTTCTTCTTGTTCATCATGATCAGGACAGAAATCTAGATATAATATGAACTTGGTTAAATTTCTGTAAGTTGTAAATTTTAGTGGCAAGACGAGAAATGTAAAGCATTACTGAATGCATTTTTGAATGCAAATAAGTCTGATGCTTATTCTGAATGACAAACTGTTTTGTTTAAAAGTAAATAGTAATGTTTTTAGATGTAAGATCTACCAGCCTCTCTAAATACTTCTAGATTTCTTAAAATCAATTAAAATAAACTGCATTTTAACCATAAACTGTCCATAAACATTTCAGTGTATACAGAAATATATGCATGGGAAAAAAAAAAGAAAATAGCCATTTAATTAGCCCCATGCTATTGGAGTTAAATCAGAGTTGGTCCAAATCAAAGATACTCCACCCTATAACCGTGACAGAAAAGAAAAGATCCACCGCTGCAGATATCGATGTGAATACGCACCAAGCAGCAGTCAGTAAGATGTTGATCCATCTCTGCAGCAAACATCACTGCTGCAAAACAAAACAACTTTTGCACCAAGTTCCAGTTTGTTTAATTACCTCACACATGACTCCAGAGTACGCAGCCATTTGAAATAGCTGTTTAGCTCCAGTAGTGCCTTTGTTTAAATAAACAAGCAGCATAGCGAGTAAAATGCAAATGTTGCAAAACATTTCTTCCAAAAATCTTTGTATTGACTCCTTGTCAGGCAGCCTAACCAAATAAGACTCTTTAAGTAGCCGTGGACTCAGTCGCTATAAATCCCAGCCTGTGTTATGGCAGGCTGTAGCTCTGTGGGGTAATTAGCATGAAGGCAGTCGGCCAGGCTCTGGGTAAGGAATGGTAGATTTATGACTGAAAGCACGGAAACAAACATTTAAGACTAAAGCTAAGCCAACAACAACTATTGAACAGCAACCCTTTACAGCGTTTGTGTTCTCTGCCCTCATTTAGCATTTTCACATAAACCGCAAGCAAATATTCCCAGAAGTGGACATCCAAAGTTTGATAACTTTACTCTTTTTCTTTAACATTTCTCCTGCTGTAGTCAGCTTAGGGTTAGAGGTTAGTAAAATAAAAAAAGACTTTACAAAAAATAGGAGGAGTCCGCCTCATCATCAACACTGTTTAATCTATATGTATTTACTAACTGTCATGAATAAAACCTTCCTTTCCTCCCATGGATGGGGTAAGAAAGCAGATGATCAGTTTTTAATTCTTAAATTTAAATCTTGTTTGAAAGAATCAGCAACTGTTGCAAACCTAAAGGTCCCTTATGCTTCCAGTGTCAACTTTATACAGTGATAAAATGTAAGAATTTTGTTATAAAATATTTGTTTTACCATTTTCACAGTGAAGGAAGGAATTTTCCTTCACTGTGACGCCACCTCACCCTGTGTTGGTATTGCATGGAGCGCCGGCAGCATGGTAGCACTCCTCTTCTGGCAGTTTGGCTCTTCTTTGAGAACGCTGAAAAAAGTCAGTGGTTTCTTCCAACACCTAGATGTTGTTTAAAATCTGCCATCTTTTAAAGAGAAGTAGAAGACCTCATAAAGCAGAAAAATATGTTCGAACAATTTAGGACATGATCTTTAAAGATTTCAGATAAGGGGCGCTAAATTGCAATCCACGCACAAACATAAGCAGATTGTTTGCTCTATTGTGGTATAGAGTTGTTCTAAAAGAAAGATGAGGTTCTTAGCCATGTAACTGGAGGTAATGATAATAAAAATAATTTGCAAACTTATAATTCTAAATATTCTGTAAAAAAAATGTTCTAATTAATATTCATAGAGCACTTTATATAGATAGCTGCACACTACAAGAAAAAAAAAAAAACAAACAAAAAAAAACTAAAGTTTAAAATCCATCCATCTTCTGTCATGCTTATCCCAAGCAGGACCACAAGCGGTGCTGGTGCCTATCTCCAGCTGTCTACGGGCGAGGGGCGGGGTCCACCCTGGACAGGTCACCACTCCATCGCAGGGCAACACAGAGACAAACAACCATTCACACTCACACCTAAGGAGAATTTAGAGAAGGCAATTAACCTAACAGTCATGTTTTTGGACTGAGGGAGGAAGCCAGAGTACCCGGAGAGAACCCATGCATGCTCAGGGAGAACATGCAAACTCCATGCAGAAAGACCCCAGGCCGGGAATTGAACCCAGAACCTTCTTTCTGCAAAGCAGTAGTGCTACCCGCTGCAGCACTGCGCAGCCAAAGTTAAATATAAAAACTGGAAATATCGTGAAGCATAAGAACGTTTTCTTTGTCCATTCTTTGTCCAAATATGTTAAACATAACTGTTCTTCTTGCTTTTTAAATTGAAGGAAAAAAGTCTCTGTTATGAGGAGTAAAAGATCAAGGATATTGGTAATTATAAGAGGTGCAAAAAACTGCTGATTCTGTTAAGTTTTTGATTTGGAAATTCGCTTTCACAATAAATATTTACACTCATTCATTAGAAGATAAATTGTATATTGATGAAGGCAGTCATGCAAAACGTTGGTTTGTTCATGCTGAATTAGAAATGCTCATGTTTTAAGACATGCTAGCTTCTGCAGATCAGGTCCTAAGGCCTTAGCTAAGAAAAATGTAGTCGTGCTGTCACTGTGCAGATTAGCTGCTAAAAGGTTTCTCACATTTGAACAGTTTTGAGCAGAAATTATTTTAATCTCTCTGACATGACTGGTCCCAGATTGGAGAAAGTGGGAGTTTATCCAGAAGGCACAGCACAGTAAAGTTGGGTAGACGCCTCCGAGGGGCATGGTGATGGGTGATGGCTACCGCTTCTCCAGGACAGTTAGGCTGCTGCTCAGACAGCACAGTTTATTCAGACATGTGTGGACCAGTAAATACCACATTTGCATAATTTCATGCAAAGTAGTGAAAAGGTAAAAATGATTATACACTGTATATATATGGCCTTAATCCATATGTTCCTGCATATAGAATCAACGCTTTTGTTTTATAAAAAAAATTCTTTTATCAAGATTGTGTTCCTAGTTGATGTAGTAAACAGCTTGGATGGGATTAATCCTGTGGAGTTTTTATCTGATATGCAAGTGGGATTTAAATACCATTGGGTGTGCAGAAAGCTTTTTGTTTTTGGCATGTTGCATCGCTTTTCTTTACAAAAAGGAAATGGCAATGTGAGCTGGTGGTGTATGGTGTAATCACTACTTTCACCTGACATTTCAGTAAATAGGCCGGAAGATGTCATCGATTTAATGAAGGATAAAAAAGATGGAGCTTTGTAGAGTCATGAGCTGTTTAGGATTGTGGATAAACTGCCGCCTATTTCACACCCCCTCAATGCCCAATGATTCCTTAGCAGGGTCTGTTTTGTTCTAATGATAATATGAGTTTTAGTACCTGTTTTAACATATTAACATAACATAATAAATTCGCTGGTGGGGCATCTTTCTGTAGTCCATCCCATCCTCTACATACACAGTGCAGCCTGAAAGGTTACAGAGCCCAACATTTTTCCACTGGCTGCATCATGGCTTTTATGGTTATTTTCATTTTCCTTTATATTACAAAATGACTTTTATACTGTAGAAAGATGCTGTTCTTCTTCTTAATGGCCTTTTGTAAAGACTTTTATCTGTTCAGTTTTTGCAGATCTGTTCAATCTAATTCTGCTATTTCTATAGCACTAATTCACAACACTTCATCCTCAAGGCACTTTCCAGTTCAACCAGATCATCCAGTCAGATTGATTCAAAAGTTTCCTATCTAAGGAAAACCAGCTGATTGCATCGATTCACTAAGCATGCTTGTAGTGGCAGTGGAGAGTGAAAAACTTACTTTGAAATGAGGAAGAAACCTCCAGCAGAACCAGGCTTCAGTGTGAGCGCCATCTGCTGAGGCCGACTGGGGTTCAAGGAGACAGAAGCAGACATAGAAAAGAAGCATAGATACAAAAGGAAACTGTTAAAGGCGCCCCGGCCCAGGAAAACACACAGCCAGGCAGACAAGCTTCAGCCAGCTCCCATGTCAGAGGATGAAGAGAGCACATCCAGTTAGTCACAGTCCAGAGAAACAGGACTACACTGAAAACAGGCCATCTCCAACATCCAGCAAAACAAAGCAGGTGTTGATGGCAGCAGCACAGCTGATGTTTCTCTCCCAGGATGGAGTCACAGCCAAACAGGAAACAGGACCAGATGAAGCTACTATGAGAAAAAGTAGAGAGCAGAACGTTAGAGATTGAACTAACAGATTCTGCAGAGTGGGAGATAGAGATAGAATGAAGCAGGTGGATGAAGAAGGGGTCCCTATGTCCCAGCAGCTCCAAATGCAGAAGTAGCAGAACTATAGAGATGAAGCTCAGTGTGATGCACCTTGGTTTCACTCTAACTATGTTTATCAGTAAAAAAGGAAAAGTTTTAAGCCTAGCCTAAAAGTAGACAAAGTGTCTGGCCTCACCAGTTGGTTCCACAGGAGCCTGGATAATCTCAAAGATTCGTTCTTTTAGTTCTCAAGTTCCTGGCGTGTCATCCGCTGAAGTAAGTGCGGCGAAATCCATCCTGTTTCTTTCATTTAGATATTCAGGTCTAATCTAGTTAATGTAGCTTTAAAAAAATGGGCCTTTTAGGATTAAGTTCTATTCTTGATGTATCACAGCCTTCAGTAAAACCACCCCATGTAGCAGAGTTTCTCAAAAATAAATCCAGCAATATAATCTAACAATAATGTACCTTTTGTTCCATGCCACACTAGCATTAAGCTCAAACCACATTTTGCCTGAAGGACTTCTGAGTTTCCCTCAGCCCCTGTCCACTGCTGTTGGACTCTGTAAAGGACTAAGGAAAGGGCAGTTCAGTTTCAGCCTTCATCAACATGTCAGAGCTGATCAGGCCTTTGTTTGGATAAATGTCTTCATCAGAGGGACTTTCTGCAGGTTTGATTGTAAAACGCTCAGAGTTCTGCGGTTGGGAGAAATCTGGCTTTTTTTTCTTTTTGTGATGTAGGACCAATACCATTAATCTGCTTATATAAAGGCTCAACGATGATTTATTTGTCTTTAAATGACCTTGGAACATTTCTTGTGCATTCGACTTGGTTTATCCGACACATTTCCATTGTTCATTCAGAAGATAAGGAATAGATGTCACAGTGCCTGTGCTGATATTTATGATACAAGAAAAAGACTTCATTACTTATCATTTCCAACCTGGTGTCCCCTCGCCTGCCCACAGCAGTTCTGGTTCTTGGTTTCAGAGGATGAATCTTTTGTTAAACCACAGGCTGAGTTTCAAAGATGTCCTTCATCAGTGCCTTTGGTCACAAACTTGTACTTCTTGAGTTAAAGTATCTATGAATCAAAACGTTTTTGGTCAAAAACTCTACTCAAGTTTAAGTATTGGAAGTACTTCTCACTTTTGAAAATACTTAAGTATTCAAAAAGTACATGCATTTAAAAGTATAAGTATTCAAAATATGTGTGCCAGAATTTGTGGAACCCGCCTGACACCAATTCTCACGGCACCTGGACAGAACTTCAGTATAACAATCGGTGCGTAATGGAATGGAACGCGTTGCAATTCCTGTACACTCCGGCCAAAAATCCACGCCCTCTCACCTTAGCGCCGCTGCAGCATTTTAAGCCCACGCCGCTCAAACTTTCAGGAAGGCATTTCCTCACATTTTCCTTCCTGTACTATGCCAGGGCCCTGGGACGTTTGATTTAATGATGTGACCGATACATATGTATTAGCTGTTAAGTTTTCCCATTTGTGAATCCAACACCTACGGCTCCACTGATGATGTTGCCCGGCGTTTCCTATTTAATTGATTTATTCTATTTTTATTAGACCACATTAAAAATGTAACCTCGCATCCGTTGCAAATGAGATAATAAGCGTGTAATGCATGTATGCATTTTCAAAAACATGCTTTCTACCACATAGATCACTCTATATAAAACCCACTCTGTATTGTTAAAGATAGTTGGATTGAGTATATGTTTTATGATCTTTTATCCACTTTTATCACACAATATGCAATCTGTGTCTCTGCCGATTGACTGTAAGTTGAAACATAGACTTACAAATTTTATAATCAACATTTTTAGTGACATTTTCAGTGCATCCTCACCCCCAAACACCCCTCCACTCACATGCTCTGAAAAACAATAACACAAATAAAGTTAAAGCCTCCCCAATAAAAAATGCCTTAAATAAAGTACAGTGATCAAGTAAATGTACTTTCCACCACTGATTGAGATTTGTAGAATTACAAAAAGGGGGCGTACAGAGTATAACAAATCACAGTAACTTTGCACCTTCCATGTGGCAAAACTGCTTGGAATGCAATAAATGTTATCAATATGTTATTAAGCAGCATGCATTAAGACTCTGGCCTGTACTGCTTCCAGTGACCCCAGGGAAAAGGCAAAACAGATGGTAGGAAGGTCGTCATTAGGAAACTAGCTAACTACAGTCTCATTGCTAAACAGCACATTATCAGAACCAACCCTTGCAATAAAACCTTCTATTCAGATAGTAATACCCTATTTCATTTATTTTAAACAGCTGGGTCTCATTATTATTGCCCTACGTTGTGCTGCGCGAACCCAAAGCAGAACGCATCATTTCACTTAATAGTCATAGCATTAGACAACAGCTATATGCATATTGTATGCAGCCCCATTAGATAACAGAAGATTGAAATAACACAGGCGCCTTCTCCTGCAGCCGCTGCTTTGTCACTGATGTCAGTCTCAAGCAGCAGGAAGAAGCCTGAAAACGACGCTGACAGCAATTCCATGATGGGTCATTGTTTGTTTTTTCTAGGGAGTAAATTAAATGTTTTCCAAATGTCAAAAATAAGTGTTATTTTTCTCCTCATTAATATAGAAACACCCAGGCTGAGCTGTCATGGGGATCCTAATAAGGTCCTGTTTATTTTAGTGCTGTGATGCTGGTATGGTTGTAAGTTTATGATGAAATCTCTTCTCTAAACTCCCAGAATGCCTCAGCTTAGCCGGTTTGGGCTTTGACCGCCGTTCTCTTCTAAGCTTTCCAATCCAACTTCTGACCCCAGCCCACTCTGAAGGGAACAATGTGAG
Source organism: Cyprinodon brontotheroides (assembly GCA_018398635.1). Lineage (NCBI taxonomy): Eukaryota > Metazoa > Chordata > Actinopteri > Cyprinodontiformes > Cyprinodontidae > Cyprinodon > Cyprinodon brontotheroides. The sequence continues at coordinate 5,526 of JAGKQL010003290.1, read as the reverse complement.
GAGTCCAAACGCAGAAGATTTGAAGCAACATTAGCACAAGTTTCCAGGGATGGACATTTTCTGACCTTATAAATCCAACAGTCTCCAGAGGTCCACCGCCAAGAGTTCCTCAGTGTGGTGCCCTGGGTCCAGAGAAAAACATTATTGTTTTTTTTTCAATTAATATAAAGTAATAACAGAATGGAGAAACAACTAGAAATGAGGTAAACGATGATGAGGTAAAGATGCTCAGATGACAGGCAGGGAAAGTTGTTGATTTACCAGGAGGAACAGGCGAGCATGTGCCAACCTTACAGCTGGTGCTGGGTTAAGATCCAGTCGGCTATTGGTAGTGTCAAACAAGGGGGATGAGGTTTCTTAAGGACCAAAATGCAGAGATTAGTTCTTTTGAGTTTAATGAAGCAAAATCTAGTGATGTTATGTGTTGAGCCGAGGCTTCGAGGCGTCTGTCGATATATGGAGGGGGCGTTTCCCTGAAGCGCTGGTCAAGGCGTGATTCATTTAGAGGAGGGGCTAAAATTGATGATGTCCAAAGCCTCGCTACCCTGACACCATGTGACCGCTTCGGGAAGTGGTTCAGAAAGCAAAATAACTTACGCAGACATTTAAACAGCCTCAGCTGTCAGTTTGGATAGATTCTAAAAATAGATTGGTTGGAAAAACAACAAATCTAGTTTGGATAGAAGTATTTTAGTTAGATCATCCTACAGTTGTGAATTAAGTCTTAAGCAGTATTATTGTTACAGTGTTAGTGGTGTCAGCAGTAAGGCATTGACTTTCACTCCTGAGGTTGATGGTTCAAGACCTGCCTTAGACTTTTAAAAGTTGTGATAATACTTAACAAGTATTTTGGCTAATGTGAGTAATTTGTATTGGTTTACCCTGGTAAAAATATAGATTGGGTAAAAACACTGCCAAATTAGATTGGTTGGTTTAGCCAAAAGATTGGTTGGACACATAACTGCTAACCTGATTAAAACCAAAAACTGTGGATTAAACTATTATGTTTGAATAAAAAAGACTAACACCTTTTATTTTGCTCATCATTGCCCAATTTGCACACTTTCGCAGTCTGTTTGAGCTTATTTCACTAAAATTGCAGTAAAACTGTTTAGCTTAAAGGATTTTTCTCTTATAAGACATTTTACACAAAAAAAGTTCAAAAGATTTTCTTATACACAGATAATTAACAATTTCAAAGGAACCTAAATGGGAAAAGAAAAAACAAAACATTACAAAACATCACAGATTATATTACTATCTATAGTTCTGCACTCCACCAGTAGGTGGTGACGTGTTTACATGAGGCTTCATGAACTGTGGGGATTCTTGAAGCAATTTGGCCAAACAGATTAATGTCTCCTGAGGCTTCATCTCACCATTATTAGCAAAATCCAAAAATCTAAATACAAGAACTAAAAAGTCAGCAAACGTCTGGGAAAACCGACGTGGGCAGCCAGGGATGAGGAACCAGCAGTGAGTGACTGCAGAGGTGGTGTATATAAGGGGAATAGAACAAAGTAAGGACACAGGCTATCACTCTAAAGGTTGACGGTTCAAGACTGGCTTTTTGACTTTTGAGGTTAAAGATTACACTTCAAATTATTATTTTTGTTTATGTGAGTGATTTGTATTGGTTTACCCTGGTAAAAATATAGATTGGGTAAAAACACTGCCAAATTAGATTGGTTGGTTTAGCCAAAAGATTGGTTGGACACATAACTGCTAACCTGATTAAAACCAAAAACTGTGGATTAAACTATTATGTTTGAATAAAAAAGACTAACACCTTTTATTTTGCTCATCATTGCCCAATTTGCACACTTTCGCAGTCTGTTTGAGCTTATTTCACTAAAATTGCAGTAAAACTGTTTAGCTTAAAGGATTTTTCTCTTATAAGACATTTTACACAAAAAAAGTTCAAAAGATTTTCTTATACACAGATAATTAACAATTTCAAAGGAACCTAAATGGGAAAAGAAAAAACAAAACATTACAAAACATCACAGATTATATTACTATCTATAGTTCTGCACTCCACCAGTAGGTGGTGACGTGTTTACATGAGGCTTCATGAACTGTGGGGATTCTTGAAGCAATTTGGCCAAACAGATTAATGTCTCCTGAGGCTTCATCTCACCATTATTAGCAAAATCCAAAAATCTAAATACAAGAACTAAAAAGTCAGCAAACGTCTGGGAAAACCGACGTGGGCAGCCAGGGATGAGGAACCAGCAGTGAGTGACTGCAGAGGTGGTGTATATAAGGGGAATAGAACAAAGGATGGGCTAATGAGCTTAATATGGAGCAGGTGTGAGTGGAGCTAACTAGAAGGAAGCCAAAGGGAAACAAGCACAAGGAGGCAGCAGAGAGTAATTAAAGTCTGCTTGAATATAATGGAAAATAAACCAAAGATTAACAAAAAAGAATAACTGACAACTTTAAACTCAGAGCCCCAAAAAGGGGAAAACAATGACAGGTAGATTTTTCTCCATTGATGAATTGCCCTGATGTCATCCTTCACATAAAATGTAACCAAACTTTAGAGCTGCTTAGCTGCAGTGTTTCCTGTTATGTTGCTTGGTAACAACATTTGTCTGGAACTGATAAAGGAATTGTTTGCAAAAATGGATAATTATACCAGCAAGCTAAAACAGTGGGAACCTATTCTCAACAAAAACTTGTCTTCGATTCCCGTCCCTAGAAGTTACACAAATGTTACACCATGACTTCTCTTTATGCAAACATGGCTTGTTTATTCATCCGAGTTTCCCTTAACTGGACTGATGATACCCAGTGAAGACCACCTCTAAAAGGGACAGAGACATGAGCACAGTTTGGTGGGGGGCAGAAATTTAAGAAAATTGGTAGAAAGAAAAAGTTTGAAAACGAAGAAGACTGAATGCTGTTAGATTCTGGTTCTATTCAGAGATGCAGAGATTCTCCAGTGCATGAACAGCAGAGCTTAGTGCGCTGATTTACTAGCAGTTCCTCACTGTGGAAACGGATTAGTGACCCCAATTGTAGGAAGTTCCCTCTCAGGTACCCTCTGTAGGTGTGTGTGTGTACATAAATGTGCACCGCCTGTTGAGAAAGTAAAAGTGCTTTTCTGTCTGTAGGGCTCCTGATGGGAGGATCGTTCTCAGGAAGTTCCTGCTTTGTCTCTGTTGTTTTAACATCTTTGTGTTTGATCATCAATGACTTTGTCAGGTTGTGGTTGTCTTAAGGGCTAAGGTGTAACACTAATGAGAGAGAATGATGTATTACCTGCACGTCATCTAGCATGTTAGCACCTGGTAGATCATAATATTGCAATACACAGAGCAAAACACACACGTCCTGTTTTAGAGCTTCATAGACCAATGGACAAGTTTGTCACAAACCTGCTTTCTAGGTGGTCCCGTGTGTGTGTGTGTGTGTGTGTGTGTGTACCTGTCTAGCCCTCAAAGTGAGGACCATTTCTCCAATTTCACCATCAGATTGAGGACCAGTTGTTTGCAAGTTGAGGACATTTTGCTGGCCTTCACGAGCTATTTTACTAACAGTTAGGTGTTATCAGTATACAATATATCAAAAAATAAACTGATCCTATTTATTAAAAACCAGAAATTTTTTGTTTTGTTTGTTTTTTATCAAGAAGATCTTGATAAAAGGCATTTAACACTTTGAGTGTTAAATGCCTGGAATTCTGCTGCAGTTTACAAAAAGAAATGTCAACACCTGTCCGGGAGTCTTTGTCCATTCTGTCGTCTCCACCTGAGCAAACTCTAGTTGGAGCGCTGATATATTTCAGCAGCATAGAGGTCCATCCTCCTGCACATATTCCAGGTCAGATGCTAATCACTTAGCCACACCTGTTCTTCTGGATTTTTGGAGCCTTTTATTGTGCTTGGGTTCTGTGGTTGGTCCTTGGATTCATGATTGGAGTGCTTATGTAATCTCTTTGCAGGACTGAATTGCCCCTCTGTTCACTGATGGCTAAGTGTTATTATAACAATATAATGGTTTAAAAAAATAGTTATTTATTATATTTTAACTAGGAAGGAAAGAAGGAAAGAAAGCAAGGAAGCACTGGAATTGTTGCATCATGCTTTACTTCCCAAACCTGCTTATTTGATGCATATTTAACAGAAATCTGTTAGATGTTTATGAAAGGCTACTGAACATGTAGCTCACTTTGCTACTGTGCAGACAGTTTGGTTAGCAGACATGACGAATGTTGGCAATGATCAAATTACAGTATTTTATATATGAATGGTTTTATGAAGACAAGGGCTGGTTGTTACAACAAGGTTTTAATTCAAATGACCAAGTTTTCTGATGCCTTTAAATATCAAATATCTGGCTTCCAACCTACAGAACCCAACAACACATTAGACAGCGGTCATAATGCTGTGGCTTATTAGCGCAGTCCTCCCTCCGTCTGAAGGAGCTAATGATGTGGGTATACCTGACTAGGATGCAGTGGAGCGGGTCAGCGACAGTGGAGTAAAAGCTAAGCGGTGCTGCAGGCTGGAATGGTGAGAATGAGCTCATTGATTTCCATCGCTGACACAAAATTGACTAATGGAGCTTTAAATTGCAGGGAAGGAAAGGGAGCTTTGTTATTCCATCATACGTTCATGTTAAACAGCACTTCCGTTCAAATCTACATAAGATTTAACACTCAAGTGGCAAAACAAATGAATAACCAGCTGTGCCACAATTTCCAGAAAGGTGAGTCTAATAAAATCCCTTTCTCCTCTGATGAATAATGCTAACAAGCTAGAGATGTGAAGAAGCGCCTTGATTGTTTGCTGCTGTCGCCTCAGGTTCCCTCCTCGCTACAGTCCTAATAAGGCAATGAGGGAGTCACCTTTATTTGGCTTTCCCTCTTGTAAAATCCCAAAGGCAGGCGGGCTAGGTGGGCATCAGTAATCGTATTAGTTAACTAGTAGGTAGAGTCATACAAAGGGGGCAGATATACGATGTGTTGGACTTCAGCGGCTGCATCCTCCATGGACCCGATCTATCTGGACTGGATCCTTCCCGGTCCGTGAAAATAAGGAGACCGGAAGAGTTTGGTTATGGATTCAAACAGGTCAAGCCTGTACGCTCTGTCGCCTAGCAACCATGACAGTTGGCACACAAAGCAGGCAAAGAATGGATGCCAAACTTCTCACTGCTGTTCTGGGTGGTAATAACATTTTGGAGGAGCTTCAACAGCAGTACAATCATCACCAATATCAGATTTATAGTCCCTGCAGAGATATATTAGAATCTGAACTTAAATGTCAGCCAAACCCATTTACAGTAGTAGTCATTCAAAATGTCCCCATTTCCTTTCATGGGTCACTTGTCTGGTCCTTGTCTGGTCCTTGGCATGGTCCTTGGCTGGTCCTTGGCTGGTCGCTTTGCTCCTTGGCTGGTCCTTGGCTGGTCCTTGGCTGGTCCTTTGCTGGTCCTTGGCTGGTCCTTGGCTGGTCCTTGGCTGGTACCCAGCTGGGGGTCCTTGGGTGGCCCTTGGCTGGTCCTTGGGTGGTCCTT